>JASDQU010587924.1:19987-48659 GCA_032191745.1 Picea mariana | reverse complement strand
GCAAAAAAATCCTCTTCTTATTGTTTCTTTTTCAGTTTTAGGGTATCTAACTGGTTACTAATTGTGCTCAAGATGTATGTTTTAAATTTCTCCAATAATTTTCCTAACTCAATTCCGGTGACAGTCCCTGAGCTTTGTCTTGAATTTCTGCTAAAAGAATCTCTTGGTCCTTTGCTCGTTTTAGCTTGTCCCCTTGAGTATATTCTACAATAATCTACAATTTCTGCAAAGGGATTTTGGTGCACATCTCCTGAACGTAAAAAATTTAAAAATTCTATGCAGTCATCTCTAAGACCTTTCAAAAATACAGTTCTTACTACAGCTGGGTTTGTGGTGGATAATTTTGATTTCTGATAGTTGTATAAGAACCTTTCTAAGTAGTCTTCAGGGCTTTCATCTTATGTTTGCTGCATTTTAAAAATGTCATTTTTATTATTATCCTTACAATAGTCTTGGTATTTCTGTAAAAATGTTTCTTTCATCTGATCCCAAGAGAGAATTGTATTTTCTCCTAAGCTCATGAACCATCTCAAGGCTGAGTCTTTTATTGTGGCTGGAAAGAGCTTAAGTTTTTGGGCATCGTCTAAGTAGTTATAACTTCTACATAATATGTCAAACTCGAATAAAAATAAGTTTGGATCTTTAGTTGGCATACCTCTGAAAGTGGGTAATGATGATAGTGGGATGTTCTTCATGCTGATGTTTCTGGAAATATCCAAGATTGGAAACCCAAAGGTTTCAGTCTCAGTGGATGCATTTTTGTTTCTTTCTTCTTCTGCCATTTCACTAGGTGCTCCTCCACTGATAGATGGTTCAGAAACTGTGTTTTGTGTGTCTTCAGTTCCTTCAACAGACTCACGTTCTATCTGCTCCAGTGTTGATTCTCCAGTTCTAGGTTCTTCTTCTGGAGCCTCACTGGCTCCCCTTGAACTCCCTCCTGGTGGAATTTTTTCTGCTCCATTGTTAGTTGAATTAGTGGGGGGGTTTGTTTTTGAATATTTAGAGCTTACAAATCTACCCTTATTATCTCTATATCTATGCATACAAATTTGATACTTAAATCAATTGAAATCCTAATTCTATATAGAAGGTAAGAAGGCAACCTGGCTTCAGAGAACCCCACTCTAGTGGCCGCATGGCTCTTCACTCCTTAAACGTTTTATCCTCCTCCTTCAAGCAGCCTTTAAAATTATTCAAAAAAACTTATGCAAACAATCTAAGCTAAAATCACTTCCTACCGTTTGCAAATCCCCGACAACGGTGCCAAAATGTTGTGTTTCTTATATGATTATTATAATGCACTCATTAATTATCAATCTAGGATTCATAATCAATAGAGTTACAAGACACTAGTAAGAGAAGAAATTATAATGTCACGAGTATAGAAATAATCTAGATTAAGAAACAAATTGAAACACACTTTGGTTGCCATTCACAGAGAAGCTATCTACTCCATTAGGGAACATGTAAATATGAGATGGATTCCTTTGAAATATCAATTCTATTATCTGACCCAAAAATCTAACTATGCAATCACACTCTTGAACATGAAATCACACATTAATCATCACACATCAATCATCAAGACATAGCATGGGTAGTTCAATAGCCAGTATATTGAGTATGTTGTGGTTCACAATATTCTATTGTGAACTTCACTAGTCCTTTTTCAATTATGTTTGACTACTGCTACCAAAACCCATATACATGAAGAAAAATCAAATTCATAAGAACATAAACGTAGCATATGTAAAACAAAGTAAATAAAGATCCCTAAGCAATTATATAATCGAAATCCTAAACTGAACTATACTGCTGTCATTTGAAAGAATCAAAGCTTCAACTAATCTAACAATTATACTATTGAAATCAAATGCTAACACTAATCTATAAGGATGTTGAACTTTGAAGCTATCTACTCCATTAGGGCACATACAAATATGAGATGGATTCCTTTGAAAGATCAACTCTATTATCTGACCCATAAAACTAATTGTTGGCCCTTGACCAAGTTTTGGGAGTTTCTTGGTCATGTTGACCTATTTTGGGACTTCGACAACCTATCGAAGGAGGAGCGCAAGATGAAGCAGAGATCATGGGATCTCAGCCCACTTTTGGATCCTTTTTGGGTTTTGGGGAATATGTAACGGCAATGGGATGTCGACGAATGGTTTTAACCATGTTTAGGCCTATTTTGTATGTATAAATAGAAGGATAGGAAATGTAAGAAGTAGTTGAATAGTATATCTATGTGATGTAGGCTAAGTGTCAAGAGTTGGATCTATGTGATCAGGTATTTGTGAATTTAGTGTAAGACTTACAAAGCTAAGTGCAAGTCCTTGTGCGAGACTATAGGCGGCTTAGTGATGTAATGCAAGGAATAAGGATATAGCGAGCTACATAGATCTTCCGTCCTGTGTGGAGTAATGGTTTTGAAGGCTTTGTGCTTATAACCGATTGATTGAAGACAATAAAGAAGAAGAGTTGTTGGGTGTAGCCCCAGGGTGGGGGTGAACCACGTATACACTGTGTTATGTGCTTTGTATTGATGTGTTCACATGTTATTTTCTAAGTGATTAGATATGTTTAGATAGATCTACTTCTGCTTTGTGCTTATGATATGTGAGGATGTTAGATCTGATCAAGATAGTTATGCTTAGTGCTTGATATGCTTATTCTGATCCATTTACATGCTAAGTGCCTAAATACTGTAGATTAGTGTGAATGTTGCAAAGCTCTGTTTTATCAGTGAAGTGAATAGTGATTGCATATTGAGGGACTGACGGTGCTAAGAGCTGTCTTTCATATCGAGGGACTGACGGTGCTAAGAGCTGTATTGCATATCGAGGGACGAAATAGTGATTGCATATCGAGGGACTAAATAGTGATTGCATATCGAGGGACTAAATAGTGATTGCATATTGAGGGACAGATTTGTGTCCCAGCTAAGGTTGCAGACACCTGAGTCTTGCAACCACCCCTGCCTCTACCTTGGGTGAGACTTCATCTACTTCGTAGGAGTTTTCGAAAGGGTTGGTAGTTAGGGATTGTTTGGTGTGCTGTTGTAGCGTTGAACCCTGGGTCTGCCCCTGTGCCAACAAATGGTTCTGTTGTCAGGACCTAAAACTGTGATCACTGGGAACTAAGAAAGAAGAAGCTCTGTGCAAAGATTCATCCTGAAATTGTGGAAGCTCTATGCGTAGATCTGTGCCCTAGTACATAGTATTTTAATTGAATTATAAAGCTCTGTGCTAAAAGAAAGAAGCCCGATCTGAATAAAATAGGTGGGATCTAAAAGAAAGAAGCCTGATCTGAAGAAAAGAGGTTAGATCTAAAAGAAAGAAGCTTGATCTGAAGAAAAGAGGTCAGATCTAAAAGAAAGAAGCATGATCTGAAGAAAAGAGGTTAGATCTAAAGGAAAGAAGCAAGATCTGAAAATATTTGTGCTCTAAGAAAGGTAAAAGTGAGAATTTCTGATTAAAAGAGGTAAGATATGCAAGCTCTGTGCTCTGATAAAGGTAAGAATAGTTAAAATTTTTAGATTTGGAAGCTTTGTGCTCTGTAGAATTAATATAAGTGGAAATTTTTGTTTCTAGAGTATGGATCTGGGTATGTTTAATAGAGTCTGTCATAGTTTGAAAACTAGAGCATTAATAGATGAATGAAGGTTTGATATGAGTAGATCTGATAAGAATAGTGAAAGATATGTTATACCTTTGCATAGAAAGAATGTTTGGACTAACGAATGGATGCAAGATCCCATAAATGATTTATTTCAGGTTAGCTCCTATGATCCTAGTGCGTAATATAGAAGAGGTCGGGGATCATTTAAAAGAAAGCGAGGATTAACTCTCTGTTACAGTTGCAGAAAACCAGGACATCTTCCTAAAGAATGCCCTGGGAGAAGACCTAGTTGTCTTTGTTGCAAAGTTGTGGACCATGAAGTGTTGGATTTCCCTAGAACGATTGCTAAGCTTGAAAGAATGAATCTAAATCAAGAGAACCCTAAGGCAGATCCATAAAATAAGGCTATAGTAGAACCCCAAGAATAATCAGAGAAAATATTGCTACAAATGAGAGAAACCTTGAATGACCACCGATATGTCAGATTATCTGAGATCTTCAAAGGAAAAGAATGCATCGAAGCAAGAATAGGAGACTTCGGCATTGACTTTGTTCTAGATGAAGAAACACAAGTGAATATCATGACAAAAAGAACTTGGGAAGCTATAGGGAGGTCTATTATGATTCCTTCATTAGGAGAACTAGGGTTATTTAGAGGAAAACTGGTAAACCTATGTGGAAGGATCGCCCATATACCTATGATCGTCAATGGAACTTTGACAGAGGAAGATTTTGAGATTATTCAATTTATTGAGGACAATGCCCTGTTTACCATGTTAATAGGAAAACCTTGGATTGATAGAGATCAAGCCAGACAAAAGAAAGAAGAAGAAGTATTGGAACAAAAGAAACAAGAGTTAAAATATTTCATGACCAGAAGGATCACACACTTGATTGAAGAACAGGAGAACAGATCGAAGCTATTTAACACTAGAAACCCAGATGTCAAAGCTACAAGATCATTAGAAGACTCCCAAGAGACTGAAGTGCCTATCTTAGATAAAGAAGAGGTGTTACCCCTGAGTCCTAGGAGAGAATCTCAACAACACAAAGTAACTAAAACCATATAGGATATGAATCAGAATGGAAAATGAACTACTGAGACAAAGCTCACTGGAAAGAAGGCTAGGAAGGAAAGTAAGAAGAGAGCTAAGTTGCAGAAGGTTCTAGAAGGAACTTCACAGACAAAAAATTTGCAGAATTGGAGCTTCACCGGTATATCAGAATAGCGACACATGGAACTTCACCATGGTGAAGAAATATAGCCTTTGGGGATATTATAACCATTAGATCGACGCTCCGAATGGGCAGAAAGGCAATAAAGGTCCATCAACGGACCATTAGATCGCGCCATAATGGATCAAACAAGAGTTAATGGAGGATCATAACCATTGTAAGCGAACCATTTCCGAGTTTCCTACTTATCCCGTCACGCCATGCATGGAGAACACTTTTGCTAACTGAGAATTTGCATCCCGCAGACTAAGGGAATTGAATACAATGATCATTGTGCTATTGTTGTTTTTTCTAGTGTCGTATCTAATATCATCGTGACCCCGATAATTTTAATCTCGAGCGCGTATGTCCGACGAGCTCACTGTAGTTGAAGAATCAGTAACAAAATTTCTCCTCGACTTAATGACTGAAAGAGTCATGTCGGAGAGAGGAGTATCTATAGGTGTACAAGAATATTCGACGAGAGGACTACCGACCTCTCTATCCACTGCTTGAGCTAGTCCATCCCGACCAGTAGATGAAAAGAGAACTAAGCACAGAGACGATATCGTGAATGCTAAGATAATCTCGAGTATACTACCCACCTATATACCCCCTCTGAGTGACGTGATAAATCGTGACAGTGTGCCCAGAGAATTTGAGTATGCTTTGGTCACTGCGTACCTCCCGAAAGGGATATGCATAGTGCGTGCAGACCAAGATAAGATCACAACATTGAAGTTTAGCAACGTCAACCTTGATGACAGGAAGGTGTACAACATGCTCATCCTACACAAGTATCTGACCAGAACCAAGGGAAAGAATTCGAATATCGTCCCCTAGTCATGGATCATGAACCTTGCACAGTCCACATTTCTCAATGTCATGAAGATTACTCACTTCGGTAGGAACCAAGAAGTGAACGCATGTGTCAAGTTTCTATTGTCCTGCTACCATGGAAGATATTTGTGGTTGAACCACCGCATCACAGTGGATCTGACATTGATCAATTGGATCATAGGGCTAAGCATGCAAGGCCCTGACCCACAAGATTTCTATCCTGGGAAAACCATGGATCGTGCTCTTGCATAGAAGATTAAAGACACCTACGAAGATGTCGAGAAGGGCATGTGAGGCTACAAGGTAGTTTCTATCCATAAAGGCACAGTGCACCTCACCTACCAATTGATAGTAGGAAAGTTGGTGTGAAAGAATCGACCCACCCAAGTCACGGGGTTTGTAGTTGACCTTGTAGGGAAGTGCGAAGAAGGACATCAAATGAATTGGGTGCAGTACCTAGTAAACCAGTTGGAACTCAACTACAGGGAAGCGAAGGATCAAGGATATGAGTTCCACTTCAGCTGGCTTCTCATACTGGTCACTTTCATTGCATGGGAGATGCCAAAAGGTGCGACCTTCCCAGACATCGAGCCGTTTGAACCTCTGGTCGTGAAGTTCAGTACACTATGGTACTCGAACGACATGAACAAGCAATGGCAGTCAAATGTCGTGTTCAAAACATATTACAACCAACTGAAGACAACCATGCAGTCTGAGACTTGTATAACCTCGAACACTCTCCACAGGTTCAGGCCCTTGATGAAATTCAGCATGGACCGCCATTTCATCTATATCACAACACATGCTGATGAACATAAAAAACAACTGCAGTCATACTACAAGTTGACAGAGGATGAATTGGAAGAGATTACCAAGGAATGGTCGTCAGAACTCCTTGTTCCAGTAGACCCTGCGGAGCTATCTGATATTGATAGTCCCAAAGCAACGCATGATACCCCTGGACCCTACAAGACAAAGAAGAATGAAGATTCCCAAGATGTTAGTAGTACCTATGCGAAGACTGCTTCCATATCAACAGAGAAAGGAGGAGATGGCAGAGAGATAGATGGTGTACAAGTTGAACAGAATAAAGGTGAGGTTACACTTCCTAGAGACGAGGAGGACCCCTCAAAGAAAAGGAAGGTTTCCCCTCTGAAACCTTCTTCAAGGAAGAAATAAAAAGCAACCAGGACCAAATTTGAGACTACCCTCACATCAGATAACTTTGATTTTATTGTAGCAGCCCTGAATGATGCTTCACTGGAGATAACCAAGAAGCAAGAAGCTAAGCAGGAGGAGGTGTTCCATAGGATTAAGGATGAGCTTCAAGGAGTACAACAGACACTACAGTCCAGCCACACAGTTTCCACTACGCCTCTACCATCGGAAACACCAGAACTAAGTGATGAGCTAGCTCAACTACACCACATTGCTGATACAGTCGAAGCTCACCTCCGAAGAGCTCAGGAAGAGACAACACAAGCCACCCAGGCTTTAGAAAAAGTACAAAAAGAACTTGAGGACCAATGCAGTGTTGCAGAACGGGAAAATATTTCTCTGTAAGCGAAATGGGATGAAGAAAAAACACAGTTGCAGAAAATCAAGGGACAGTTGCTCGCAGAGTAACTTGGAGTTAAGGAAATGGCCAATAGATCACTTCACTCTGTGATAGTTGTCGAAGTAAATACCAAAGAGAGAGTTCCACAGTAGATGGCACAACTTGAAGAGGTAATCCAACAACTCCAACAATGCATAAAAAACTTGGAGCTTCACACTTTACCTGAGACCCCTCAAGATGTAAGAGACCTAAGGGAAGCAACTGGCCATAACGTAGTTGATAGATTAAAATCTCTTTCCTTGGAGTGCTAGAAGCTGATTAACTGGAGTGCCTAGACATATGAAAACCTCACTGAGAACCAGGAGTTACAGACACTAGAGTCCTAGCTCCAGGAAGCAAAGCAACACGCAGAGACACTACAGGCGCAGCTGAAGGCCCTGTCATATGTAGAAAGAATGAAGAGGTCTCAAGAACAACGCAAAACTCACCAAAAGATCCATATGATTCAAAGCAAAGTGATAGAAGTCACTCAACGACTTCAACCTGTGCAAGATAAGGCATGCCAATTGTTCATAGAGGTAGAGAGCCGAGGAGCAGAGTTAGAACAGGTTGTCACCGCAATAGAACAACGCCTAGAAGGGCTAGTGAATGACACAGTAATACAGGAGTTCACCGAACAAGAGGCCACAACAAAGCGACAAGTCGAAGCAGCTCGAGCTAAGATCGAGGTGTTCGAGGTAGAATTGCTTAGACTAGAGTGACTCGGGACGAGTCACAGATTAGTGTTGGGGGCCTGTTGGCCCTTAACCAAGTTTTGGGAGTTTCTTAGTCATGTTGAACTTTTTTTGGAATTCGACAGCCTGTTGAAGGAGGAGCACAAGATGAAGTGGAGATCACGAGATATTGACCCACTTTTGGATCCTTTTTAGGTTTTTGGGAATATGTAACGAGAATGGGATGTCGACCCATGGGTTTACCCATGTTTAGGCCTATTTTCTATGTATAAATAGAAGGATAGGCAATGTAAGAAGTAGTCGAATAGTATATCTATGTGATGTAGGATAAGTGTTAAGAGTTGGATCTGTGTGATCGATGATTTGTGCATTCTGTGTAAGACTTGCAGAGCTGAGTGTAAGTCCTTGTGCGAGACTATAGGCAGCTTAGTGCTATAATGCAAGGAAGAAGGATCTAGCGAGCTACACAGATCTTCTATCTTGTGCGGAGTAAGGGTTTTGAAGGATTTTTTCTTATAAACGATTTACTGAAGACAATAAATAAGAAGAGTTGGTGGACATAGCCCCAGGGTGGGGGTGAACCACACAAACACTGTTTTATGTGCTTTGTGCTTTGTATTGATGTGTTCACATGTTATTTGCTAAGTGCTTAGATATGTTTAGATAGATCTACTTCTTCTTTGTGCTTATGATATGTGAGAATGTTATATTTGATCAAGATAGTCATGCTTAGTGCTTGATATACTCATTCTGATCCATTTACATGCTAAGTGCTTAAATATTGTAGATTAGTGTGAATGCTGCAAAGATCTGTTTTATCAGTGAAGTGAATAGTGATTACATATTGAGGGACTGACGGTGGTAAGAGTTGTATTAAGTGTTATAATCATAGATCTGTGTCCCAACTAAGGTTGTAGACACCTGAGTCTTGCAACCACCCCTTCCTCTACCTCAGGTGAGACTTCATTTGCTTCGCAGGTGTTGCTGAAAGGGCCGGTAGTTAGGGATTTATTGGTGTGTTGTTGTAGTGTTGAACCTTGGGTCTGCCCCTGTGCCAACACTAACTATGAAATCACACTCTTGAATGGGAAATCACACATTAATCATCACACATCAATCATCAAGACATAGCATGGGTAGTTCAATATCTAGTATATTGAGTATGTTGTGGTTCACAATATTCTATTGTGAACTTCACTAGTCCTTTTTCAATTATGTTTGACTACTACTGCCAACATCCATATCCATTAAGAAAAATAAAATTCATAAGAACATAAATAGAGCATATGTAAAATAGAGTAAATAAAGATCCCTAAGAAATTATATAATCGAAATCCTAAACTGAACTATACTGCTGTCATCTGAAAGAATCAAAGCTTCAACTAGTATAACAATTATACTATTGAAATCAAATGCTAACACTAATCTATAAGGATGCTGGCCTTTATTGGGCAGTGGGTCCTTTCTGCTTCAACAGGTCAACGACTGGAGTCTACACTAAGTTGGCCTTTAATCCACACATCACTCTTACTCAAAACCTCAAAACATGAAACTATACTAACAACACAACTCACATTCTTTCATAAATAATCAAGACATGGAAACAAATGACATTCTTCTATTAAACCTCAACTCAAGATATGTTCTACAATATGCAACACTGATTCACATGCTGTGATATGATATATCTCTACTACTTCCACCATCCTTGCCATGACTATTTAAACAATCTTAGTCGTGAAACACAAGGAGGTGAAATCTTTTACATATCAACAATTGTCAAATTTATATATTCGGTTACATATTTTAAGCTTCATCCTCATGACATGAAGTGTATGAGGATGAAGCAATAAACAAACTGGCTTAACATAGTCTTGCTAGAACTTGATGATTTCATAAACACTCAACAATGATCCTGGGCACTATCTGGAGCCAATCTTAGCATACTCTATTTCCTATATTGGTACCGGATCGTGATAGGTGAGATTCGGTAGATAGTACTGGATCCGAACAATATGCAATTGGTTGGTATCGGACTAGAACATCCTGTGATTGTTGGTATTGGATCGCGACAGTGAATGATCTGTGGGTACAATATCTGAACAAAAGGTGTGCTTGGTACTGGATTCAGACAGTGGACAATATTACGCATAAGTACTAGATATCTGAGCTGACATAGAAGTGTTGGACTTCATCCAAAGGTCAAAGGCTACACATGGCATTTTTAATTATTAGTACATGAAATATTTAGTCTCCTAGCTTAATAAACCACAAAATGCATGAATTCAATTGTACTTTACCTTATGACCTTATCACTGACTAGAGGTAGGGTTATTTATCATTGATCCAAGCTTAGGTAGGCAAAAAAGGTATAAATGAGGAGTATAATATGGTAATGGGGATGCCAATTTGGAGGCTCAACACTGAGCTTAATTGTTAGCACTGCTTCTTATTGAAAATGTGAAACTAGTTATCTTAAATCATATGAGAGAGCCCTCTCTGGTCCAAGAGCTAGGTTGTGGCATAAATCAAGTTTAAATATTGTCTTGGCATGGTTTCTAAATAGCCAGAAAATATCTCAAGTTACAACAGGATGAAGGTCCATCTAGGTAGAAACTAGCCATGGTAAACTGGTTGGGTTGGTTTCATCCCAAATTAGTCTGCTGGTTCAATTCATAGTTCGTTTAAAGTGAACAAATTTGATTGTTTCCGTTGATTTCTTCCCCCTATTTAGGTTCTCCTTGGATGATATTGGTCACATTCCATCTACCAAGCAACAGTTGAACAAGGTGATTAGATAGAAAATTTACAGGCGTCACTTATAAAGTTGGGATGTCCACCTTGAGGGCCTTAACTCTAAGAGGGCCTTATACTTTGAACACTTCATGTACTAGAGTAATGGTATTATTGTTATAATTTCATGTACATGAAGACATTAAATAATAAATACATATCCTTAGGATCCCTCTTGGCTATTCTATTGTCTACTTTCACTAATGTGAGATTGAGATAGATCATCACATCTTCTGGTCATAGAGGATTTGTTTGTTAGTGTTATCCCTTGCAACAAATTAGGTCATAGGAGCACCTTTATTCATATTTCCCATATTTTATTAGATGTGGAGGAGGTCCCACTTCCTTCATTGAGACTCAAGGGGTCCACTCACTACTTTCTTCCTCTCTCTAGACTCCATTATGCGATTTACTTATTTTTTTTCTATTTTGTCTTGTTTTCTAGTGGCATCAAGTGGTAGGTTGAATCCTAAGATAATTTTGATACTAGATCAATGAGACCAGATGCCTGATCTCATTCTTTCACTAGCAGACCTTCCCTCGTGAGGATTTTGAGAAGTTTGAGTCCTCGATCTCATCACAATTCTCACCTTATGTTTGGCATTGATAAATTAGTATCCCCCCTCCTTTGGGTCACCAATATATCATCACCACAATATTTTCGATGGCCTCAATAATTAGATGATTATTGGTGCATCAATCTTGACTTCTTCCTATAATTTCACTGTTCGACCCTCTTCAACTTGGTCACTCCTCTCAAGACATTGTCAGATAGTATAATAGCTCCTCTTTGTGGTTGATGGTCTAGTATTATGTTCTCTTCCAATTTCCTCCCCCTTTACTCTCACCTTCACCTCTATTTCTAATGTTGGTATAGGGGCTTCCTCCTCTCCCTATGATTCCATATCTACTTCTGAAGTGGTATATACAATGTTTTGTCTTGTTGTATTTAGCAATGTTGCAAATATAGTTTTCAAGGAATATATCATCGAGGGTATGGAAATAAACTTATTGGAAATATTGAGGAAAATATCATAAATTATTGAAAAATATCAGCAAGCATAAACTTGGACTTTAAAATCTCAAAAATATATTGATAAATTGAAGGTATTTTCAATGTTGGTATCTATGGTTATGATTTTGGTACTTTTCTCATACAAATTTTCAAGTTCTTTCTTTCTATGCTTTACCTTTTAACTTATAGGAGATATTTTGGAACTCCTTTAGTATGTCACTCATGGATTTTACTTTTGATTCCCATTGACCTTTTTTGGTCATTCCTTGACATTAATAAATTATCTTACTTATATTTGGTTATCATTTCTATTTCCTTAGATGTTTTTTTGAGTCATTTTTGCAATTTTTTTCCTCTCTCAAGTGACCTGCTTCCTCTTTTGTTGTTGTTGCTGCATAGAGTTTCCAAAAGGGGAAAGGTTTGGACCTTCGTTTTCAAGTTCTTTTACACTTGTGTTTTCTTTTTATTCCTCTAGTTTCATTTGAGAGATGGCCATAATTATGGTAATTCTTATATTTAAAAGGATGTTATCATAATCTAAATCCTACTCTTATGTTAGATAAAATGAGATAATATAATTTCATTGATGCCCACTAGTGATAAAAATAATAGGTCAATGATACTACAAAATACAACTAGTCACAAACATATGGTGGTAGTGGCACTGTAAATTTCAGCGTGGCACTACCTGATAGCCCAAGTTGAGCAATCGTACCTCACTATATTCTTATATTCATATTCAAATGTCAAAAGAAATTCCATTATGTTTGTGACTATGATGTTATAGAGATGAAGTTATAGTGAATTACGATGGAACTTTGTTAGATGGTAGAAAATACAATCCTTCAAGAGACAAGAGAGAGATTTTATTGTCCCTGATGATGGGTGGAATTTCCACTCGAAACGTTGGACGTTGCAAAATTATCTACACAGTTCATCTCCAAAAATGTTTATGGAAAAAAGAGAGCTCTTCAATCTTGGCCAAGTCCAAGTGACTGGAGGATGGGATCAAGGAATTATTACCATGAAAAAAAGGAGAAATGCAATGTTTACAATACCCTTATATTTTAGAATCAAATTATGGACTTTCTGGTATAATCCCTATTTACCGTTCAATGCCACTCTGTAGTTTGATGTAGAATTAATTTCCTAGACAAATTTAGTTGATGTATCCAAGGATGGTGGCTTTACCAAATGGAAATTCTCTCGAGGACAAAATATGAAAAATCCAAACAAACCTAATGAAATGACTTTGAAATATTAACTAAGCCCAATAATGAAACAATCATAGCAATATTCCCTAAATAGGTATGGAGTTTTATGTCACATATGGACACTTTTCCCGGTCATTGAAAATGTAGGCCAAATATTAAAGAAAAGAGAAAAAAAATATTCTTACTGTAAGTTTCTGTATTCCTTTAACAAGTACTATAAATACATTGAAGGGTGTTTGTTGCAATTCCTCCATGTGCTTGTATCAATTTGATTCTATAATTCATTTAATTAAAATCTATGGAAGAAGTCAAAGAAGGTAACATAATTATAAAGAAAAACATTGAGGAGAAGGTTATGCCAAACCAAGTGATGAATTGTTGTTAACATTGGGTTTATCACTACTCTGCAAGATGGTTCAATACTTGAGAAAAACGATTTGAAGGTGAGGAGATTTTTCAATTGGTAGTTGATCAAGAATAAGTCGGTGTGGTCACTGGTAAACATGAGTAAGGGCATGTTTCTCTGTTTAAAATAGAGTTAATTTATGGTTTTGGAAACTTTGAAAGGAAAAAGGGTTTGGATGTGATTTCACTGAATTCAACTGTCACATATGAGGTGGAAGTTGTATCCTTTACCAAAAAATTAATTTAGGGATATGGAAAAAATAAATAAAATTGAGGTTGCAAGACAAAGGACAAAGAAAGATAATTCTCTGTTTAAGGTTTGAAAGTATTGACAAGCTACAAAACAAATGGTAAGGCTGCAAAATTTGTGGAGTGCTATGGTTTCTTCAATTTCAAGGAGGGAAAACAATTAAAGTCTGTTTGAAGCAATGTTGTAACTTTAACAATACAACTTGTAGTCTTAAGTTAAAGGAATTCAAGAACGTGAACAAGTAATGTTCAAAGCTTTTGAAGATTGAATAAAAAATTGCAAAGGCCTTAAATAGAGCACCACAAACGTCTATAAAGTCAACGAATTTAGATTTAACTAAAATAAATATCAAGAAATTATTTAGTATAGATCCACAAAAGTATAAGGCATTGAAGCAAAAGAAGATAAGAGTATAGTAAGAAGAAAAGATGTGTAGATTTTTTTTTGAAATATTGATCAGGTTTGATGCCTTTGAAGCAAAGGATAAGGAAAACCAATGAAGCTCAAAAGTTTAGGCAATGATGAAAATAGAAAGGTAGAAGAAATTGTTATAGATTTTAGATTATTGGAACATGAAGTAATGTATTACAGTAGCAGTTCTAGTGAGAAATATTGAATCTTTTCTAGTTAAAATTGATCCCCTTAATGTCTAGTAAAACACTTACATAAGGATGCACTATACATGTCAATACATAAGCTTTTCAACACTTGAAAATTGAAAGTTTGTTGATATTGGCAATGCAATTTTATTTGTGACAAAAAAGGGTGTTTCTTAAAGGATGAAGATGAAATTGGATAACAAGCTTTATCCCATGATATGTGGAAATAAAGTCCCACTTATATTTACTAATGTATTTTCCCTTTCTATCATCCTTAGATATAGAATGGAAGAAACTTAAAAAACCTGATACTGATTGTCTACTGAAACAATGAAAAAAAGTTGATTGTAGATATAGGTGCATGGGTGCTAGGATGATTAGTATTACGAAAAAAAAGATGTTAAACATGGAGGTACTCTTTCCATCATTAAAATAATATGTATAGATTGTTTTTAGATGGTATTATATACTAGCATGTGCAAGATAGACAATTGGATATGTAAACATCATGATTCATCACACACAGACAAGTAATTGATGTAAGAAAGGAATATTATATTGATATTAAAAAAAGTACACAACATAGGAGTTTTCTGATATATATTAACCTAAATATTTATACCAAGTCCATTTACAATCATATTTAGTTACAAAGTTGTACCACTGACATTGTTGGCTAGCTGATTGTGCCAACTAGGCCAATCTGAGACTTTTTCCCTTGGAAAATACATCCCCAGAAAACCCTTGGGAACTTCCCCTCATTCCAAATATGGTACCTACTATAAAGAAGGCTATGGTGACTATTGTACGATGAACCTCAAGGAAATTGAGTGAGGCCCACGTAGGCAGATGCAGTCATCTTGGAGACTTGACCCTAAGACCTTTTGCTTTCTATTCACATCTCTCAACCACTTGAGCTAACCCACCAAGCTAGGATAATATGAGATATGTATAGGTAAACATGGTTTTCAACATGTTAACTAACTATGGCAGTGAACCCCCTAACATCTTTTCCCATCCAAAATAATTATTTATCATCGAATCATTATATTACATATAATTTTACATTTTTTTATATAAATGCTTGAAGTGTTTCTAGAGTAGGCATCCTAGAAATTGAAGTGATTTCCCAAGTTGAAGGAGTTTGTCGCTGTACTCAACTTCAGAGGAGGAGGAAGAGGTGGTAATATACTTGAGGTTTTTATTCAAGTTGATGGAGATAGCTATACAAAACTAGTTGGTTGAATTGTCCCTTGAACTTGGACAACCACATGTGGTTGCATTAATGTTGAAAAACTAGTTGGTTGAATTGTCCCTTGAACTTGGAAAACCACATGTGGCTACATTGATGTTGGAAAAATAGTTGGTTGAATTGTCCTTTGAACTTGGACAACCACATGTGGCTACATTGATGTTGAAATATGAGATGGAGATGTTAGACTATGGCTTACCTTACCAATCACTAAGTCTAATTGTCACCTATATTTGCATTATTAATTTAGGATATTAGTAATATATCCTCAAGTGGTGACTAATAAGTTAGTTAATATTTCCTAGACTAGTTATCAAGCATGATTTTAGGATCTAGATCGAATCTCTCTATGAGGTGGCATCACCCATTGGACTGTAAATATGTACCATTTGTGTGAATACATAGAGATAGCTAGTGAGCCTTTTCCGTCATCATGTTGTTCTTTTATATATTTATCAATTGGTATCAGAACTCCTATAGTTCTGAGGGCCAGAATTTAAGAGGTGTAGCTGGAGCATGTAGCAAAAGATGTGCAATTGGCACACTCGCTACATCATCGAGGAAACCAGATAATGAGATCATGGTTGAATGTTCATCATACATTTGAGCAAATGCAGTATCTTACACACATCTAATATCCATATCTCCATGAATCCATTCATTTTTCCTAGGTGTTGTCATAGACGATCTTCTCAAGTTTTAATTAGTTGAGATAGTGAGTTGGAAGCTTTTGCACAATTTTTTTTTATTTGAAAATTTTATGCACTGTAATCAGATCGGCAAGAGATCGATACTTAGATGTGCTTTCCCCAAGCTACAATAACCATCGCCAATAGATCATACCTGGAAATATTGTGAAAAATATGGACATACCTTTTTGATATAGAGGTTGATTAACAAGTATCTATTTCAGATCTCCATTCAAGAGTATGCAATACGCAAATGTGTGTGAAATAAGTTTGAGAAATATGTTATTCAAAGAATTTTTTTATTTTTACATGCAATAGAATTGATATCTATCCATAAAGCTCCAATCTCCATATCTTTCGACAACAGTTTGAGTCAAGAAAGATATAGTGTAAATAGTGGGAAATTGTTGAAGGTTTAAACTAGTTAGAGTTCGCATCCACTTGGTATCGAAAAAAAATTGTATGGTGATTGTATGCTCAATGGGAGTATCTCGAAGTCGACAAAATCATCCCGATGATGTACAATAACGATTCTATCCAATGATCTATTCATCAACGCCCTCAACGATTTGGTCTGACCTGTTGGGTTTATAGTTCACATGTTTATCATTGTGTGAAGAAGAAAATCATCCAACCAAAAAAAAAAATGCCTGGCGATATGCTCTCCTCGCGGTATTTCTTCTAAACACACATATTATATTTTAAATGCATAACATGTGAATTTGTTGATCAAATTAAACTTCAAGAATTCGCTTAGTGACTTGACGGATTTTCTAAGCACCCATATCATTGTTTCTTATTTCTGGTAATGAAGATTAAAGAAATTCATGCACAGATTTATACATTATGCATTTTTTTTCAGATTTAACTCCAATAAAGATCTGACGATCTAGTGACTATATAGAAATCGATGCACAAAGATTCACACAGATCTTCCTGTGAGAAATTAAAGCAACAAAGAGAAAGGAGCGACTTCACACCTTTGGTGATTAGTGTCACCTTTTCTATGGGTTACTTGGTTGGAATGACGGTGGAGATGAGGGGGACGTGTCATAAAAAAAGTTGCGGCCTCATAATAATAACCTCCAACTCAATGTATTCGATACAATTTAATGTGATTTTAATAGTGACACTCACAAAGAAACTATTGCAAGTACAATTCAACTCAATCAAGCAATCTTACAACAAACATTTTTGCAAGTTGCAATTGAATTTCAAATTTTCAATGATCTGTTGAATTCAAATACTTTGATTTGTCCATTACTGATGTGGTTGACGACTTGAATGCTTGAGAATTTCTTCACATATGCTTGAATGACATGAATTTGAGCTTGAACTTCATATTTGTTGTGTTAAATGATGAATTGCAAGTATGATTATGTCAACACTAGACATAAAATAATATAAAGCTTCCATGAAAAACTTTCCATCACACACAACACAAGGTGTACCTAAGATCCTCCTATTCAATTTCGGGTAGATTTAGGACACTTCAACACCACAAAAAAAATATTATTTTTATTATAATTCTTTTCTTGATACAACTAGCTCTCACACTTGTCAAGATCTGTATCCTTTGAATGAAAATGTATCATCCCTTGTATCCTTTCAAAAGGACTTAAATATCCACCTTCTTTTCAAACTTTTTCTAAAAGGACTTATTTATCCACCTTCTTTATGATATTTTTACTCTTTATATAAAAGTGATAAAGGGGGATTTAAAGAGAACTAAAGACATTTTCATGGGGGAGGTGAGTAATCATAAGATTTTTGCATATTAGTAAATGAGACTGCGCATGAGTGAGAGATGTACATTATATTCTTTAAGACTTAGAAGTGAGTGATGAATTGAGTTTTCTATGGGAGGTTGTAAGACACTCATTTCTTGAGAAGAAATTTATTGTTTTCTTAAGCCTTTGAGAGCATAAGTGAAATCTTATGAATTGAAAGCTTTGTCAAAGAATTTCAAAGGAGAAAACACATTGTAGCTTTCCCATTGTATTTGGTCTCATAAGAGAGATACTCATAATAAAATTGCTTCATATTTTGTGATTGTGTCCTAGATTCTCCTAAAATTTGAATAAGAGGATCTTAGGTACACGTTGTGTAGTGTGCAATGCTTATTTTTTCATGGAGGCTTATATTGTTTATTGTTTAGTTTTGACAGTAAAACAATTGCAATTTTAAATGAAACACACATAAGCTCTAGCACAATGTTAATCATGCATATGAATTCAAGAAAAATTAATGAAAATAAAGCATTGAAAAAGAATACTAAAGCAATGAACAAGTCAAGCTTGTAATCAAAGGAGAACTAGATTCAAAAGCATCGACAACACATTCAATTTTGAAGAGTAGTTCAACTTCAGAATTAGGATTTATTGTAACTTGCAAATAGTCTTTTTGTAAGTTTACTTGTCTTTATAAATTAAGTGAAGTTGAATTTGTAATTGGGTTCATTCTCGGTTGAGCCCGACACCCAAGAGTCATTGTCATTTTGAGTCGAAATTGACAAGGTTGAGTGGTTTAAACTCAAATCATTGTAAAAATCACAATTTGGGTGCATTTTCGGTGGTATTTGACACCCTCATCTCATCTTGTTAGAAACAAATTCAAATGAGTGTGACAATTTCAAGAGAGTGATTCAAGTGAGCTATTTGCAAATTATCCTTCTTCTATCGAGTCAAATTGTAATCAGGATCTACCTTCATAAGGAGACCTTATTTAGTGTTTTGAAATGGCTCGAAGTCTTGAATTATTAGAGTTTCTAAACACTCTAATAAACACCACTGAAGACAACACAATGATATTGAACAAAAAAACTCTTCAATCAATGTTAACATGTTTGCAAGTGACAAAAGATAAGGTTAGACTTCTTCAAGATCAATCCCAACTATTGAATAATAAGTTGATAGATCTAAAAAATCAAAAGCCAGTGAAATATTCTGAACTAGTTTTTGTTCAGAACAACCATATCTATGATGATGAAGATTATGATCATGATGATGTTTTCTATCAACAGTCAGTGACGGAGAAACTCAATAAGACAAATCCAGATGTAGACGAAGATGAATCTATTCATGAACCTACTTTTCAAGAGTTTTCTTTTGAGTTTAGTGAAGAAAACCTTTCAATGATACAACAACATGCATTAAATCAACTTCCACATATTTCAAAGCAACAGGTTCAAAATACTCTTTCCAAGCCCATCATCATACCTTGGGAAGAAATCTACTACAACAAGAATAGAACAGGACTTGGATATGACAATGAAGTTACCTTTCATATTCCTCATTATTCCAAACCAATCCAGTTCCACAGTGCTAGATTCCTTCAAGAAGTCTCAACTTCACCTGTCACAGTTGAGCATCAGAATGATAAGTTCCAACATTGTAATTGAGTTGGTCACATGGAGAATCAATTTTTATATCTCCATCCTTGCCAGCATTGTGGCAATCATAACTGTTCTTCAGACATATGTTCAATATTGAAGAAATCTACAATATTGAAGATTCACTATGAGTGGATCGATCCTTGGAAATGGTCATCAACAACCAAGCGATAATATAAGTCTTGCTGAAGAATCCAATCTCGAGTAAAGACCAATCTTGCAGCACATAAAATTTTTGTACCTCACATAAGTGTCCTCTTATGGTGTAGCTTTCGAGCATGGCCCTCACGAGATGAGATAACATGTGGTTTTTTTCCGCATGCTCACTTCATGTTGTACACAAATGAAACAAGTTTGGTACTCTCTTGAGCCTAGAGGGGGTAGTACAATGATATAACTCTTTTGTACCTTAAGGGGGGGAGTTCAAAAATCAAATGATGATGGTTCATGAAACCACTTGTGGTCTCTCCTTTTAGCTGATAAAGGGGGGAATTGATGATGGAATTGAAGATGGTTGTCAAATCGAAAGTTTCGACAACAAATATGCCAAATGGGCATGAAATTTTCCATATGGGAAACTACAGTCTGTAGATGACATACTTTGGCATAATTATGGTTATATGACTTGCAATTGAATAATACACATAATACATGATTGGGATGTTGTTGGACACCTAAAAGTGTCAAAATTGGTTAGTTGTCATCCAAAAACCATCAGATACATGGTATCAATTGATCAGTGGTTAACCCAAACCACAAATTCAGAGAGAAATTTAGTGATACACTGATAATAGAGTGGTGATACTATATGTTCACCAATTAGCAGAAGACATTGGATTCTTCTAGATAAAATACTTAACAAAATGATCGCAATTGTCAAGAAATCAGGGAATGTTCAAATATTGTAGTTGTTCACTTCCGTATCTCAACTCTCTTCCAATTCATTTCAGATGAACCATTCAACATCCATATTGGCAGTTTTTCAGGCAGTTCTTCATTGAGGCTCAACTTAGGAGTTTCAGTATGAAGACTTGGAAATGATATCAGTTTGTTTATGCTCCACTGTTGGTATTATTGATCTAACTTGTGATTGAGGGGGGGAATGTTAGACTATGGATTACCTTACCAATCACTAAGTCTAATTGTCACCTATATTTGTATTATTCATTTAGGATATTAGTATTATATCCTCAAGTGATGACTAATAAGATAGTTAATATTTACTAGCCTAGTCATAAAGAATGATTTTAGGATCTATAGAAAATATCTCTATGAGGTGGTGTTGGCTCTTGACCAAGTTTTGGGAGCACTTGGTCATATTTGACCATTTTTGGGACTTCGACAACCTGTCGAAGATGGAGTGCCAGATGAAGCGGAGATTGCAAAATCTCGACCCACGTTTGGGCCCCTTTTTGGGTTTTGGGAATATGTAATGGGAAAGGGATGTCGGCCCATGGGTTTACCCACGCTTAGGCCCATTTTGTATGTATAAATAGAAGGATAGAAAAATGTAAGAATAATAGAGAAAGGAATATTGTATCTATGTGATATAGGCTACATGCCAAGTGGGATCTGTGTGATCGAGGTGTTGTGCATTCTTTAGGCTTACAGGGCTTAGTGCAAGTCCTTGTGTGGATATATAGAAGGATTTGTGTTGTAAGGTAGGGAAGAAGGATCTAGTGAGTTGCGCAGATCTTTTGTCCTATGAAAAGTAGGTTTTGGTGGCTCCGTGCTTGTAACAGATTGAAGATGCTAATAAATAAGAAGAGTTGGTAGACGTAGCCCCAGAGTGGGGGTGAACCACTTAAATCTGTGTGTTATGCTTTATTCTTTGAATCGATGTGTTTATCCTTGCTTTTACAAAGTGCTTTGATATATTTAGATGGCTATACTTACGCTTTGTGCTTTGTTAGATTGTATGAATAGTATATCTGATATGTATGAAGATTCTTAGTGCTGATCTACTGGATATGATCTATTTTACTGTTGCTAAGTACTAAGATACCTTATATCTAAGTGAATGCTATGATGCTCTGTGCTATCTGCGAAGTATAATAAGGGTTGAATATTGATGAATAATTAATTCTAAGTGCTCTCTAAGAGATATAATCATAGACCTGTGTCCCAGCTAAGGTTGTAGACATTTGAGTCTCRCAACCACCCTTGCGTCTACCTCGGGTGAGAATTCATCTGCTTTGCAGGTGTTGCCGAAAGGGATGATAGTTAGGGTTTTTTTGGTGCACTGTTGTAGMGTTGAACCCTGGGTATGCCCCTGTGCCAACAAATGGTTCCGTTGTTGGGACCAGAACTATGATTGCTGGGAACTGAGGAAGAACAAGATTTGTGCAAATATTCATCCTAAAACTATGGAAGCTTGTGTGTGGATCTGTGCCCTAGTACACAATATTCCACTTGATCTGAAAAGATMTATGCTAAAGAAAGAAGGCCAGATCTGAAGAAAAGAAGCAAGATCTGAACACTTTGTGCTCTGAGAAAAGTAAAAGTGGAAGTTTCTGAAGAAAAGAGGTCAGATCTGCAAAAAAGAGGTAAGATATGTAAGCTCAATGCTCTAATAAAGGTAAGAATGATTAAAATTTTTTAGATCTGGAGGCTTTCTACTCTGTAGAAGTAAGATAAGTGAAAATTTTTGTTTGTAAGGTATGGATCTGGGTATATTTAATAGAATTTGTCCTAGTTTGAAAACTGGGGCATTGATAGATGAAAGAAGGTTTGATATGAGTAGATATGATAAGAATAGTGATAGATATGTTATACCTATACATAGAAAAAATGTTTGGACTAACAAATGGATGGAGGATCCTAGAAAGAATTTTTTGCAGGCTAGCTACCATGATCCTAGTGTACAGTGCAAAAGAAGTTGGGGAACATTTAAATGAAAGAGAGCGTTAGCCCTCTGTTACAGTTGCAGAATACTAGGACATCTTGCTAAGGAATGCCCTAGTGGAAGATCTAGTTGCCTATGTTGCAAAGCTTTGGACCATGAAGTGTTGGATTGCCCTAGAATGATTGCTAAGATTAAAGGAATGAATTTGAAGGAAGAAAACCCTAAGCCAGATCCAGAAGAGGCAGAACCCCAGTAAGAATCAGAGAAGGTATTGATACAAATGAAAGAGACCCTAAATAACCATCGATATGTTAAACTATCATAGATTTTTAAAGAAAAATAATGCAATGAAGCAAGAATAAGAGACTTCAACATTGACTTTGTCCTTGATGAAGAGACACAAGTGAAAATTATTCCAGAAAAAACTTGGGAAGCTATAGGGAAACCTGATATGATCCCTTCATTAGGAGGAATAGGACTAGTCAGAGGAAAACTGATGATGTTATGTGGAAAGCTCGCTCAAATACCTATGCCAGTCAATGGAACTTTGACAAGGGAAGATTTTGAGATTATTAAATTCGTTGAAGACAGTGCCTCATTTACCATTTTACTAGGAAAATCTTGGATTGATAGAGGCCAAGCTAGAAAGAAGGAAGAAGAAGAAGTCTTAGAACATAAGAGACAAGAGTTAAAAGATTTCATGACCTGAAAGATTGAACAGTTGATAGAAGAATAGGATAACAGATCAAAGCTACTTGACACTAGAAGCCCAGATATTGAAGCTACAAGAACATCAGAAGACATACATAAGACTGACATTGCTACCCCAGATAAAGAAGAAGTGATACACCTGAATCCTAAGAAAGGATCTCAGCAATGTGAAGTGATTATGCCCAAGGAAAATAAGAATTAGAATGGGAAAAGAACCACCGAGACGTAACTCATGGGGAAAAAGGATAGGAAGATACATAGGAAGAAGGTTAATATTGAGAAGTTACAACAGGTTCTAGAGGGTACCTCACAGAAAAAAACTCTGCAAAATTGGATCTTCGTCGAGATATCAGAACAATGACATATGACACTTCTCTATGGTGAAGCAATGTAGACATTGGAAGTCGATATATCCATTCGATTGCTGCTCCGAACGGTTGGAAAAGCATTTATGGTTCACCACCAGATCGTTGGACCGTGCCATAACAAACATAAGAAGAGTTAATGAGGCTCATAAACGTTGCAAGTAAACCGTTACCAAGATTGCCTAGTTATCGCATTGCGCCATGAATGAGGAACACTTTTTCCAACTGATAATTTGAAGCCCGCAAACTAGCAATTGCATACATTTCTCATTACGCTCTTACTGTTCAATCTAGTGTAGTGTCTAAGACCGTCATGAACCTGATTGTTTTATCCTGAGAAAATATGTCCAACGAGCTTACCGTTACCGAAGAATCCGTAATAGAATTTCTCCTTGAGCTAAGAACCGAGAGAGTCATGTTGGAGCGAGGGTTATCCATAGGATTACAATCATCATCCACGAGAGGACTGACAACCTCTCCATCCACTGCTCGTGCTGGTCCATCTCGACCAACCAATGAGAAACATACTAAGCACAGATATGACCTCGCCAATGCCAAGCTGATTCCAAGCGTTCTACCGGCCTCTCTACCTCCTCTGAGTGGTGCCATCAACCATGACAGTGTACCTCGAGAGTTTGAATATTTTTTGATCACTGCGTACCTTCTGAAAGGGGTGCGCGTAGTTCACGCCTACTAGGATAAGCTCACAACACTAAAATTTAGTGACTTCAACCTTGGAGACTGGAAAGGTTACAACATGTTGGCCCCACATAAGTACTTGAACATGACCAAAGGAAATAATTCGAAGAGTATCCCACAACCATGGACCCAGAACCTTGTGCAGTCCACATTTCTTAATGTGATGAAGATCCCTCACTTCGGCCGACACCAAGAAGTAAACGTATGCATGAAATTGTTGTTTTCCTACTACCACAGAGGTTACTTATGTTTGAACCATCGCATCATTTTGGATCCAAACTTGATCAATCGGATCACAGGGCTGAGCATGCAGGGCCCTGACCCATAGGAGTTTTACCCTCGAAATACTTCAAACCGAGAATTAGCCCAATGAATCAAATAAACTTATGGAGATGTAGAGAAGGGTATGTGAGGTTACAAGGTAGCCTATATATAGAGAAACACAGTGCACCTTGCATGTCTGATGATCACAGGCAAGCTAGTTCGCAAGAACCGACCCACACAAGTAACTGAATTCGTTGTTGACCTCACCGGGAAGTGCGCAGAAGGACTACATATGAATTGGGCGTAGTACCTCGTGAACCAGCTAGAGCTTGATTGTATAGGAGCGCAGGACCAAGGATATGAATTCCACTTCAGTTGGCTTCTCATATTGATAGATTTCATTGCATGGGAGATGCCGAAAGGTGCGACCTTCCCAAGCATCAAGCCCTTTCAGCCTTTAGCTACGAAGTTTAGTACCTTGTGTTACTCAAGTGATATGAACAAGCAGTGTCAATATAATTCCATCTTCCATGCCTACTACAATCAATTGAAGATCACAATCCAATCTACACCGCGCATCAATCCGAATACCCTCTACAAGTTTCATCCCCTGATGAAGTTCAGCACAGATAGACACTTTATATACATTACAGCGCGAGTTGACGAACACAAGAAACAATTATAGTCCTATTATAAGTTAACATAAGAATACTTGGAAGAAATCACCAAGGAGTGGTTGACAAACCTCCTCATCTCAGCAGACCCTACAGAKATTTTGAATATAGAAAGTCCAAAAATTGTGCATGATACCCCTGGACCAAGAAAGACCAAGGAAGATGAAGAAGTTCAAGATATCAAAAATACTTTTGCGAAGACCACTTCGATATCACTTGTGCAGGGAGGTGATGGTGGAAAGCTAGGTAACACAGAGGTCGATCAAAATAAAGGTGAAGTTACACCGCCTAGAGAGGAGGAGGATCCCTCCAAGAAAAGGAAGGTTACCCCACCAAAGACTTCGTCTAGGAAGAAATCTAAGGCAACTAGAACCAAGTTTGAGACTGTTCTCACTCTAGATGACTTCGACTTCATAATCGCTGCACTGAATGATACTTTGCTAGAGATAGCAGAAAAGAAGGAAGCCAAGCAAGAGGAAGTGTTCAGTCGCATCAGGGACAATATTCAAGGAGTACAACAAGCAATAAAGTCTAGCCACGCAGTGTCCACTGTGCCCCTACCATTAAGAACACCAGAATTAGGTGATGAGACAGTCCAACTACATCGGATTTTTGATATAGTCGAAGCTCAGATGTGACGAGCTCAAGAAGAGACAACACAAGCCACCCATGCTTTAGTGCAAGTTTAGAAAAACCTTGAGGACCACATAAGTAATGCATAAAAGGAAAATCTCACTCTATAAGCAAACTGGGATGAAGAGAAAGCAGCGCTACAAAAAAACAAGGAACAGTTGCTCGCAGAGAAACTCGAAGTATAGAAAAGGGCTCATAGCACACTTCACTCTGTGACAGTCATAGAAGTGAAAACTGAGGAATGAGTCCCACAACAAGTGGTGCAACTCAAAGAAGTAATCCAACAGCTTCAGCAGCGCATCGCAGATCTGGAACTTCGTACTGTGCATAGAAATCCTCAAGAAATCAGAGACCTAAGAGAGGCAACTTCTCATATCACAGTTGGCAGAATGAAATCCCTTTCCTTGGAGTGCAAGAAACTGAGCTCCAGGAGCGCTCAAACATACAAAAACCTTACAGAAAATCAAGAGTTACATGCGTTGGAGTCACAGCTCCAAGAAGAAAAGCAGCATGCAGATACGCTACAGACATAGCTGAAGGCCTTAACACTAGTTGATATAATGAAAATGTTTCCAGAGCATCGCACAGCCCAACAACAGATCCACACAATCCAAAGCAAAGTGATGAAAGTCTTTCAACGACTTCAACCAGTGCAATAGAAGACATGCCAACTATTCACCGAAGTTGAAAGCTAAGGAGCCGAGTTAGCATAGGTCGTCATCATCGCAGAACAATGCCTAGAAGGGCTAGTCAATGACGCACTCATCCAGGAATTCACTGAGCAAGTGGTCGTAGCATTGCAGTAGGTTGAAGCAGCTCGAGCCAAGCTCGATGTGTTTGAGGTAGAATTTCTCAGACCAAAGTGACTTGGGACGAGTCACAGGTGAGTGTTGGGGGCCTGTTGGCCCTTGACCAAGTTTTGGGAACACTTGGTCATATTTGATCATTTTTGGGACTTCGACAGCCTGTCGAAGATGGAGTGCTAGATGAAGCAGAGATTGTAGAATCTCGACCCACTTTTGGGCCCCTTTTTGGGTTTTGGGAATATGTAATGGGAAAGGGATGTCGGCACGTGGGTTTACCCATGCTTAGGCCCATTTTGTATGTATAAATAGAAGGATAGGAAAATGTAAGAATAGTAGAGAAAGGAATATTGTATCTATGTGATATAGGCTACGTGCCAAGTGGGATCTATGTGATAGAGGTGTTGTGCATTCTATAGGCTTGCAGAGCTTAGTGCAAGTCCCTGTGTGGAGATATAGAATAATTTGTGTTATAAGGCAGGGAAGAAGGATCTAGTGAGCTGTGCAGATCTTCTATCCTATGTGCAGTAGGTTTTGGTGGCTCTGTGCTTGTAACCAATTGAAGACGCTAATAAAGAATAAGAGTTGGTGGACGTAGCCCCAGAGTGGGGGTGAACCAGGTAAATCTGTGTGTTATGCTTTTTGCTTTGACTCAATGTGTTTATCCCTACTTTTACAAAGTGCTTTGATATATTTAGATGGATATACTTACCTTTTTTCTTCGTTAGATGTGTATGAATAGTAGATCTGATATGTATGAAGATGCTTAGTGCTAATCTACTAGATCTGATCTATTTTACTGTTGCTAAGTACTAAGATACCTTAGATCTAAGTGAATGCTGCGATGCTCTGTTCTATCTGCAAAGTATAATAAGGGTTGAATATTGATGAATAATCAATGCCAAGTGCTCTGTAAGTGATATAATCATAGTCCTGTGTCCCAGCTAAGGTTGCAGACACCTGAGTCTCGCAACTACCCCTGTTTCTACCTCGAGTGAGACTTCATATTATTCGCAGGTGTTGCCGAAAGGGCCGATAGTTAGGGTTTTGTTGGTGTGATGTTTTAGTGTTGAACCCCAGGTCTGCCCCTATGCCAACAGGTGGCAGCACCCATTTTACTATAAATATGTACCATTGGTGTGAATACATAGAGTTGGATAGTGAGCCTTTTTCGTCATCATGTTGTTCTTGTCTATATTTTATTAGGATAAGGGATAAAATTAGATGATGATGCACCTAGTAGATAAGAAATACTTGAATAAAATAAATATAACAAGGGGGATAGATAGCCTCATGGAATATGTTTGATCTCAAAAGAAAGGCATATCATGAATGTGTTCTTTCAATATTTGTCCCATTGGACCCTTAAGAGAAGCATAATAGTTAGAACGATACTTTTTCTAATTGGTCCTTTTCAAAGCAGGTCTTGCACTTGGGAGTCCATTTCCTGGGTGCCATTGTTGAAAATATATTTTTTTGGGAAACATCCTTCATGTGTTGAAGAAAATGAGGGTGGTTCATAGGGCATCACAATACTAATTTCTCTTGACCTGCATCTTCATAACATTTGATGAATATTCAAATCTTTTTCTAAAAAGAGGGTCCTTTTTGACACTGAGATATTGCTCTTCTTCCATGATAGTTACATGCCATAAATTTTTTAGTCACATCTACTCCCTTATATACTCATATGCATTTACTATTAACTCCTATTATTCTATTCTCCAAAGCATCTCTTGTTGAAATATACCCTTTGTATATTGAAAATCTGTGGCATCTTCTTTTTGAAGATGCAAAACAACGTAACACTTGGATGAATGGTATCTATGCAACATGGATCCAAAGAAAGATAAAATTCAAATGTGGAGAAGGCTAAGCATATCAAAAGAATTCCATTTTTGGTGGCTTAGTGTTGGATTACTGAGAGGGGGGGTGAATAAGTAATAGCGTAATTACAATCCTTTTTCTTCAAATGTTATATCAATGTAGAATTATTATCCAATAATGAGTAGTAAGAAATAAACAATCACACACATACACAGTACACCAGTGTTTTATGTGGAAACCCAAATTGGGAGAAAACCACAGAAAGATTTTTC
>JASDQU010587923.1:95894-107601 GCA_032191745.1 Picea mariana | reverse complement strand
AGTTGAAGAAAAGTTATAGCCAAGGGTGCCAAATATTTTCCACACAGATGGAAGAGAAACCTAAGGATAAGGTGCCAAACATTGAAGATTATGAAATCCTAAAAGAGTTTGAAGATGTATTCAAGGAAATACCAATATTTCCACCCAAAATAGATATTTATTTCTCTATCAATCTGAAGTCTGGAGCAACTCCAGTATCTAAGACTCCTTACAGGATGAGTACACCAGAAATGAAGAAATTGCAAATGCAACTTGAAGAGATTTTGAAGAAGGGGTATATATGCCCAAGTGTGTCACCTTGGGGTTCCCCAATATTATTTGTAAAGAAAAAGGATGGAACCTTGAGACTTTGCATAGACTTCAGGAAGTTGAACAAGGTAACTGTGAAGAACAAGTATCATTTGCTAAGGATAGATGACCTCTTTGATTAACTGAAATATGCAAAAATATTCTCCAAGATTGATCTCAGGTAAGGCTATCACCAGGTAAGAATTAAATAAGAAGACATCAACAAGACTTCTTTCAGAACAAGGTATGGCCATTATGCGTTCAAAATGCTACCATTTCGGTTAACAAATGCACCAATTGTCTTCATGTGTCTCATGAATGGTATATTCAGGAATTACTTGTACAAGTTTGTCATCGTATTCTTGAATGAAATTATTATATATTCTAAGTATGAAGAAGAGCATGAGAAACACTTGAGAATGGTTTTACAGGTATTGAGGGAACATTAGTTGTATGCCAAATTGAATAAGTGCTCATTTTACCAGAAGCAAATCCATTATTTGGGCCATCTCATTTTAGAGGAAGGAATAGCTGTGGACCCAAAAAAGATAAAGGCCATTTAGAGGTGTCAAACACCAAGAAATTTATCGGAGGTGAGATCATTCATGGTTCTTTTAGGTTGCTATATGATATTTATTGAAGGATTCTCAAAGATTGCACACCCAATTACTTATTTATAGAAGAAAGGTGTGAAGTTTGAGTGGACATTGGATTGTCAAAGGAGTTTCCAAAACTTGAAGCATTTATTAACAAGTGCTCCAATACTGAGGATCGTTGATCCAACTAAATATTTCATTGTATGCACTGATGCATGTAAATAAGTACTTGGTGGAGTCCTTAGTCAAAATGGGTATGTGGTGTGCTATGAATCAAAAAAATTGAAGGAGCATGAAAGGAAATATGATACTCATGATTTGGAGTAGGCAGCCATAGTGCATGCCTTGAAGATGTGGAGGAACTACCTCATGGGGAAGATATTTGAGTTGAGGATAGACCATAGTGGTCTAAAATACTTGTTTGGACAACCAACTCTAAATGTCAAGAAAAGCAGGTGGTTAGACTTCCTCAATGAATATGAATTTGATATAAAACATATAAAAGGTAAATAGAACAAGGTGACTCATGCACTTAGAAGGAGGGTGCATGAGATGCATGCTACAAACATAAGCATGCATCAATCAGATTTGAAATATAGAATTATAGAAGCTAAAAAATCAGATAAAAAATGTATGGAGGTAAAGGAAAATTTCCAGCAAGGTATTTTATGGTAGAAAAGTGAAGAATACAAGCTAGAAAATGATGAAATTATCATATACATGGGAATAATTTATGTGCCAAATACTCAGGAATTGAAAAACATGGTTTTAAAAGAAATGCATAATGTGGCTTATGTTGGACACCCAATATTTCAGGTGTCAAGAGCCAATTCTATTGGTCGAGAATGAAGAAGGAGGTTGTTTATTTTATTGCCAAGTGTTTGGAATGTCAAAAATTCAAGGTTGAATACAAATAACTAGTGGTTCTGCTACAACCATTACCCATTCTTGAGTGGAAGTGGGAAGTTATAATAATGGATTTCATCACCAAGCTGCCCAGAAAAAGCAATAAATATGATTACATCATGGTGATGGTGGACAAGCTTACTAAAATTGCCCATTTTATTCCAGTAAATCTCTCTCACAAAGAAACTAACGTAGTTGATATTTATCTAAAAGAAATAGCTCGATTACATGGAATTCCCAAGACAATTGTATCTGATAGAGATCTAAAATTTCCATCAAATTTTTGGAAGGGATTGTTCAAAGGAATTGGAACAAATATGCATTTTAGAACAACTTATCATCCAGAGTCATATGGGCGGAAATCAAGGGTGAATCAGGTAATATAAGATATGTTAAGGATGTTTGTGATGGATAAACCATCTAAATGGGAGGGATATTTTCACTTGGTAGAGTTTTCTTACAACAATGGATACCAATAATCCCTGAACATGATCCCATTTGAGGCATTCTATGGAAGAAAATTCAACAAACCAGTGAGTTGGGACAACCCAACAGACTGCACAGTGGTTGGACCAAATCTACTCAGAGAAATGGAAGAACAAATGATGAAAATAAAATAGAATTTAAAGGTTTCCCAGGATCGGAAGAAAAACTATGTTGATAAGGGAAAAACTCATATGGAATTTAAAGTGGGTGATCATGTGTTCTTGAAAGTAAAAGCCAACAGAAGTTCCCTGAAGTTGGGAAATTGTTCAAAGTTGGCAACTCATTTTTGTGGGCCATTTGAAATCCTAGAAAGGATTGGGCATGTATCATACATGCTTTCCTTTCCTGCATCAATATGTATTCATAATGTATTCCAAGTATCATTGCTTAAAAAGTATGTACCTGATACTAATCATGTCATTGATTGGAATGTGGTTCAGGTGGAGCACGAAGGTAGTTTTCAAGTGCATCTAGTATGCATATTGGATCAAAAGATCAAGGATCTCCAGAGTTAATAAATAGGGATAGTAAAGGTCCAATGGACCTGGTACGAACCTGAGGATGCAACTTGGGAGAAAGAGGATGCTATGCAGGCATAATACCCACATATTTTTGAAGACTTTTTAAATTTTGGTTGTACATTTATATATGATGCACTGAGGATAGTGCATAAATAAGGGGTAGGGGAATGTAATACCCCTAGGATGAATCCCAATTGTACATATAAATGTAACTGTAATTTACATATAAGTTGGTGAGCTGAAGGAACAAGATCTTTGGTTTGGTGCAACACACATTGATTTAGTGCATGCGAATATTATACCAAAGGAGTGCATGTAGTTTTAAAATGATATATCACTTAGTTTAATATATTTGTTGTGCACCTCTGTAAATGCATAGGAATGGCACACTAAAAGAAGAACAACTTGAAGTATACAACGCGCACTGGTATAAGCGCGCGAGGGTGACGCGCTAAAGGAAGAGCCTTCCAGGAGGGTGCACATTCCAAGACTCCATGCACATCGACTTGGTGCTTGATTTTGTAAGCCAGAGATCCTTTTTCATAAATGTCAAGTTATAATGCACACCTATGTAAGTGCATGAGGGTAACACACTAAAAGAAGAGTGTGCACATCCTAGAAGTTTTGCGCACAATGGTTTAGTGCACAATCTTTATGTTTTTGAGGTTGATGAGCCTAGATATAAAAATATGATTACTTCTGTACCGAGAATGTAAATTAATCACTTACAAATAGAATAAAAATACATCATTGCAGTAGAATGACCCCGTAAAAGAGTATGGGGGGATAACTCCACTAGTTGAGGTTAAGGGGGATAAGTTAAGGGGGCTTAAACCTAAAGGAATATTATATTAATATTCCTTAAAGTATAAAGTAAGGATATTATTTTATCCTAAGTCCAAGGGATAGGGACATGTGGACTAGAGATATTTCTCAACATGACAAGTGTCAATTTGGGAACATGCATCCAAATTTTTGGACGTAGTACCTTTTTGCTATCATTCAATCATTCATATAATCAGAAAATGATGATCTGTAGTTGATTGTTATGTCATAGAACCTTGTTGTTATTGTGATAGAACCTTGTTGTTATAGAACCTTTTTTTTTTCATTGATTGCAGGGCACTTATACTAGATTTAGGATCTGAAGTAAATGTGTTACCCAAGAAGACATGGAAATGTATGGGAGAGACCACATTAGGATATTCACCTATTCAGGTGAAACTAGGAAATCAACATAGGGTTCTGCCAATTGGAAGGCTAAAGGGTGTGACAATAGATCTAGATGGAGTGCGCACTAAAGCCGATTTTGAAGTGATAGAAATAATGTAGGGAAAAACATCTTATCCAACATTTCCTGGCTTGGATTGGGCATTTGACAACGAGACCATAATCAATTTGAAGACAAGGAAGATGACATTAGAGTCATGAGTGTATAGATTCGTTGCGCTACTAGACCCATCAGAAGGAGAAAGGTTTGTAGAACCCAATTTCTTAGACCTAGAGGAAATCAACTAGCTATACAAAACCACAATGTGAGAAGAAGATAATGTAAATCCAACTACAGATGGAGTACTCAGCTGGAGAAGAATCACATCATGTGCTTTAGACTCAGATATAGGGTTGGATAATTGGAAACATATATTACATGAAGTATCCACAAGAAGGTGTGCAAAAATAGACCACGTAGTAAGATGGGTAGGTACATATATAAGGGAACCTCCCAGTTTTCAAGGGGTGAATGACTTAGAAGAATTCCTAATAAGATATGAAGATGAAGTGCTAGAAAATCATAGGCTCTTATATTTGGACATAGCACTCAAGGAAACATGTGAAAGATGGTGGGGTGTGCACAAAGATACAGTGAAGGACTGGTACCAATGTAAGCGATTACTCCGCATTAGATTTGACGCAAAACATGGAAGAAATGAACTGTAGAGATATTATGGAAAGGGGCACCAACATAAAACTATGGAGAATGACACCACCAAAATAATGGCCTCATCACTTCATTCACACACTGGAAGGAATTCCAACAAACTGATATGTAGACCAGGAACTGCGCAGAGGCACTACAAAATGGACATCATTACAACCAAATTTTGTAGTCACTTTCTCATTTGAACATGAGAACCCCGAAATTGATTCAACACTCAAACACATCATAGGGGTGATATTTATTAGGGATCCATGGGTTGAACTTATAAAAGAGTATCAACAACATAATAGACAAACAATGAAAGAACTACTGCCATGCTATCATGTGCAGGAACAAACACCAGATGAGATGACCAATGCAACATTCAAATTAATGAAATTGAAGGAGAAAGAGAGGTGGAAGGTCCATCTCTAGATTTAGAATTATTTTTTGCACCAATCAAGGTGAAGAAAGTAAGTATTGGGACAAATGATAATCCCAAAATGGCCAGTATTGGAGATTACTAGGATGAACAAATAATAGAAATAATAATAGAGTTGTTGCGTGAGTACAATGACCTATTCCAAACAACCTTTATAGGATGAAAGGCATAGCAAGAGAGCTAGGAGAGATGAATATACATCTCAAACCTGAGGCTATATCAGCCAGGCAACGACCGTATAGACTAAATCCAATACATAAGAAGAAAATAAAAAAATAAATTGATAGAATGTTGGAAGTTGGAATCATAGAACTAGTAGAAGAATCAGAATGGATAAGCCCTATGGTAGTCCAGGAGAAGAAGCAAGGAGGCATAAGGATATGTGTCTATCTGAGAAAGCTAAATAATGCTTTCCTACATGACCCTTTTCCCACCCCTTTCACATATGAGGTATTAGAGAATGTGGGAGGCTAAGAAGCATACTCATTTACAGATGGATTCTCAGGCTACCATCATATCAAGATAGCTCCATAAGACATGTACAAGACCAATTTTTCCATAGAATGGGGATCCTACCAGTACACATTCATGCCTTTTGGTCTAAATAATGCACCAACAATATTATCAAGAGTAGTCATACCTGCATTCAAAGAATTCATCCACCAGTTTTTAGAAGTATATATGGATGGTTGGACAACCTACAGTCTGTTGAAAGATCATGTAGAGGTGTTAAGGATGATGTTGGAAAGATGCAGACATGGTCAAATATCATTAAATATCAAGAAGTGCATCTTTGGGACACCTTTTGGAATACTATTGGGACATATAGTCTGTAAAAAATGGCTATTGGTGGGTCCTGCAAAGGTTGCAGTCATTGTTAACTTACAACCACCCAAATCAGTACACCAGTTGAGAGAAACACTGGGACACACAGGTTACTATAGGAAATTCATAAAAGGCTATGCGCATATCACTACGCCGATGGAGAAAATGTTGAAGAAGGATAGTAAATTCCAGTGGAATGAGGAATGTCAGCGAGGTTTGGACACTCTAAAAGAAAAAATGGTCACATCACCTATACTAGTATTCACAAACTCGGAAAAGACATTTCATGTGAATGTAGATGCATCAACCATAACACTTGGAGTCATTATGGCACAACCAGGAGAAGGAGAGTTATAACATCCTATACCATTTTCAAGAACAAGACTATCAGAGTGAGAGAAGAACTACAATTCTACAAAGAGAGAAGGCCTAGAAATGGTATATTCACTGCAAAAATTCAGACACTACTTACTTGAGAAACACTTTAAAATGTTCACGAATAATTTTTCCCTCAAGTATCTAGTCAATAAGCCATTGTTGGGGGGGAGAATCTATATATGGTTACTGTTGTTTCAAGAATTTGACTTTGAAGTGATAGTCAAAACATGGAAGTTGAATGCAGGACTCGATCACCTGTCGAGGATCACCAATGGAGAGGAACCTACAAATTTAGAGGAAAAATTCCCTGATGCATAGTTATTTTTAGTCCAAGTAGTTGATGAATATTTTGCTGACATCATTGAATACTTCAGTACAGGGACTGCGCCATAATAATTCAACATTGCGCAAAAGAAAAATCTAGTAGTCAGAGCTGCAGATTATCAATTGATTGCAGGACACTTATACAACATGGGAAGAGACACCATCTTGAGAAGATGTGTAATAGAACATGAAAGGCCTAGGATTTTGATATAGGCTCATGAGGGAATAGCTAGAGGACATTATGTAGGAAAATATATCGTGCAGAAGGTATTGCGTGTAAGACTATGGTGGCCGACCATTCATAGAGATGCAAAGGACTACAACCAGAGATGCGATGTATGTGAGAGGGTTCAAAAACCTAATAGACAGGATGAGATGTGCCTAAGACCACAAGTAACCTTTCAATTATTCAAAAAATAGGAAATAGACTTTGTGGGACCAATTAACCCACCAGAAAAGAGGTCAGGAGCAAGGTATATCATTAGTGTGATAGAGTACTTAACTAGATGGGAAGAAGCAACACCAGTAAAAGATTGTAGCGCAGAGACAACAACACACTTCCTGTTTGAGCAAGTGATCACTAGATTTGGATGCCCAAGGATTTTGATGAGTGACCAAGGAACTCACTTCATCAATACTACTATAAAGGCTATGACTGAGGAGTTTGAAGTCTATCATCAAAAGAGTACACCATATCACCCCCAAGCAAATGGAACAATGGAAGCCTTTAATAAGATCCTAGAGAATGCATTGACAAAAATCTACAATGTCAACAGGAATTATTGGGATTAGGGATGATTTTAAGGATGGAAATTTATTTTAAAATGTAGAAACTTTGGCGAATCTTACTAATCCTTCATATGTCAACTATAAATGTTTGGCAATATTTTTGTAAAAATATTCAAATTTCTAAGTATTTTATATAGTTTTTATAAAATTTTGGCTATTTTTAAGGTAAAATATATTTATCTTGTAGAATTTGGGCGAATCATTTTTAAAATAGAGAATCTCGTTTTTGGAAAAACCATGGAAAATTAGCCCATGAGAGAAATTTAGCCCCTAAAATCATCCTTGATTGGGATTTGAAAATACCAGCAGTGTTATGGGCATACAAGACTACATGAAAAAATTTGATATGACAGACACCATTCAGGTTGGTGTATGGACAAGAAGTAGTGGTGTCATTAGAATTTTTTGTACCTAGTCTGTGAGTAGCAACAATCACCAACAAGAAAGAATGAGACACAGTACAAGAAAGGCTAAGCTAGCTGATGGAGATGGAAGAAGATAGAATTCTAGCAGGATTTCACCAAGAAGTACAGAAAGCAAGTGATAGAGCTTGGCATGAAAAACATATTAAAAGGATGATTTTCAAGGAGGGAGACTTAGTCTTGGTGTATGATAGTAAATTTCTTCAGCATCCAGGAAAGTTCAAAATACATTGGTTGGGACCATATGAAGTGAAGACTATCACAGAGGGGGGAGCTGTACATTTGAAATATTTAGGAGGTACATAACTCAGAGGAATTATCGATGGGAGTAGGATGAAACTCTATAGGCACAATCGACCTCCCAATACTTAGAAAGTTACCGTGGAGTAAAAATATATGTACATAGTGTATTATAGTAGAAGTAAGGGAGAGAAAATGAGAAAAACAAATAAAAAGAAGACAAATCAAAAAATCCATAAAAAGTAAAAAGGGGATAAAAATAAAAACAGATCGACACACATGGAGGGTCTTTATAGAATATAATTGGTAGAAAATAACAGTGTGCTGCAAGAAAACTAGGGTTTGAAAACAGTGCGCGCAGAAGAGCATTTAACAGGTAGAAAGGCACAACGTGCAAGAAACACAACAAAAAGTAAAAAAGTGATAACTATCAATGCGACACAAATGTCACTTCTTTGTCTCGCTATAAAGTTGGAAAAAAGGGGGAAGTGACCCATTGTTTTATTTACTAAGGAGAAGAACACAGAGTCGAGTGGAAGAGTGATAGAGTGTGAATTTTCACTACCATCTATTGATTTGGAAGCCTGCAGTTTGGATTTCTTCGCCATGTCACCACTGAGGATTGAAGCGTCGAGCAGAACTAGACGAAACACATGGAGTAACACTCGGGTGCCACAAACTGGAACAAACAAGATGCCCACAGTGGTGGCTGTGGATGAAATCCACACATTGAAGTATGCAGAGACAACATTTCTTGTGGAAGAGGAGGAGGAACCCACACAGGAGCCAGAGCAGCCAGAAGTGGATGTCAAATAGATGAAATCCGATGCATCCAGAGGAAAAGGGTTGCAACAAGAAGAATCGACCACGGGTTTCACACAATAGGGCCTAGAGTCATAACGAGAGCATGAAACGAAGCAAGAGGTCATACCAGAGGGTGGGGTATCCTCCCCATAAGAGAAAAAAAATGGTGAGAGAAGAAAGCATTGCGTAGGGAATACAACACACATAGGCATAACTAGATATAGTGACGCTGAAAATTCCCAAGGGAGTGAATACCAAAGATAACATGGTAGGAGGAGTCGATAGCCTTAAATACTCTGTCCATGATGTCGTTGATGCCATAAAGTTCCCAGATTTGGCACCACAGAGCTACATAGAGAGAAGAGGAGAAGGCCCATTAGGTGTGCCACTGTTGGAGCCTACGCAGTGGATCTTGGGACTGTACAACACCGACATCATGAACTTATTAGATGTATCGCAGTTCGGGCGCAGGAAAAACATAAATGGATGTGTCAAACAAATATTAGTGAGGGTGCACGGAGGGATCTTGTGGATGGATAGGACAGTGTCTATCCACGTCAACCTCATCGCAATGATTACAGGGCTAACCACAGATGGGGAGAAGCTAGAACATTACCTAGAAGAGAAAAGTAAGGCAAAAGCCATCTCAGATGAGAGAAAAGCAAAGTATGGTGTAGAAAGGGGTAACATAGGTATTAGGATCAATGACCTCAATGATCATGTGACACGATTTGAAACAAGATTTCTTTATTGCAAATTAATGTGCAAGTGTCGAAAGGAAGAAGTGCTCGCAGGAGTAGTAGTAGCTGCGATGCAATGTGCAAAGGGGAGTTCTATTAGGTGGGGCCCTTATCTACTAAACTTGTTCCTTGAATACTGTAAGGATGCACAAGACTCGGGCTTTGAGTTCGACTATTCGTGGTTACTCATCCTCATTGCGCTTATGGGGCGGCAGGAACCCACATACAACTTGTTCCTGCCAAGGATGGGAAAATGTGGCGCAACGCGTTACACATCCCTTCGCAGTTCATCCCAAAAATAAACTTAACAGTGACATGTTCATTATATACTTGAAAAATATCCAAAATAGAGTCACGAAGACATGTAGGATTCCCATAGAAGTTATCGAGGAGTTTGGGCAGATAACGAACATCCGGGTATTGTGCCACAGTTTGTGGCTACAAGCAAAGATGGATCCAACTAAGGAGTGGTTGCAGTTGAAGTATTGTGTAACAATGTAGGACATCGAGATGGAGGTCCAGGAATGCCTTGAGGAGTGGAGAGTGCCAACAATCCCAAAGACTTAATGGTTATGTCACATTTAATAATGATGTATGGTTATGTCACATTTAATTATTAATCATGTTAGTTATGTTAGACTCAATAGTTAATAATATTTAATTATTTAAATTATAATTTATTAAAAAAGTTAAACCTATTATAATATTTTACAAAAAACATTAAAAATTGTCAATTTTAATAAAGTTTGATTTTGATAAAAGTTATATAAACAAAATTATATAACTTAAAAATTTACTTAATATTTGTATCAGGTTTTATATTTATAAAAGTTATATATACAAAATTATATATTTTAAAAATTTACTTAATATTTTTTTTAAATAAAGTTCGATTTTTATAAAAGTTATATAAACAAAATTATATAACTTAAAAATTTACTTAATATTTTTTTTCCCGTTATGTTAAATGCACTATACAAATTTATATTAGAAACTGTTTTGAAACTTAATATTCACACTTATGAATCCATACTCGAATATTAATAGTCTAAATTCTAAGTTATAAAAAAATAATTTTTTAATTATTTTCCAAAAATCCATGGTTCAAGGACAAAATCCATAATTTAAGATACAAGGATCCTCTTGAAAATCTACCTAGTATGGTCCCTCTTTATATATAAGAGGGAACAAATATACCATGATATCATGCAATATCATGTACAATATGTTCATACCATGATGGATGCATGCAAAGCTATACATTTTTTCATGATCAAAGCGGATCATTCCTTTTGAAAACAAACTATAACACCGCAAATGCAACTATGGTCACACCACAATTATATAAAGCATCGTACATTCAGAAGATTCATAATATATTGGAAAGGAGAAAAAAACCATTGCGAAGCCATCCATTTTTAAAAATTACAATTTATTTAAATATAGGCGTTAAGTCTACACTACGTTGGAAGCTGCGCACAACTCATTGTTGTTCAACGTTGCAGCTTGATATCTGAGCAGAGATTTTGTACAAGACAATTACGTTTTCATTGCACATACCTAAAAATTAAGTTTTCATTGCACATGCCTAAATTGTAGCCCGATCGGCCATTCCACCATTGTTGGGTGCATAATGTTTGCCAATTATAAACAGTTGTATCGTCCTACTTTTACTTTTACTTGCATCACAGGAGATCATCGTATTTCCAACAGTATTTTCCAATGAGATTTTGTTATAGATTCATGGACTTGTTCACACCTTTTTCTTTGTATTTCTCCATTGGTGTTGTTGCTGCTTTCACTTTCAGTTCGATCATATTTTAGCGATGGAGGGACAAGAAATAAATCTTTTAACTTATTTCACTACGGAAGCAGCCAGCAATTTTGTGAGGCTCTTTGATCGCTTGTGTACGTAGAATTCTTTCTTTGAAAAACAACTTGAGCCAAAAATTCTTGAAAGTGTCGTGGTGATTTCATTGCACAATGTAAAATTGGAAGCTAAATTCAATATACGATGTCTAGAAATGC
>JASDQU010587923.1:60593-73748 GCA_032191745.1 Picea mariana | reverse complement strand
AGGACTACGAATGTGGTGGTGTGTGATGTCATCAACATACAACAACTTTGTCTTCACAACTTGTTTTGAAATTAGATATGCTTGTTGAAATATATGCATGTAACTACGATTCATAGCATGGTTTAGTGAATAGTGCAAATGGAATAGTCAAAGCATACACCAAAATAGATAATGTTTATGCTTTATGGATAAATTTCTATGATATTCATATTGGACATTGACATGAAATGAGGTTTGATTCTCTATATAGTGGATACATTTCTCTTGACTAAATACCCATATTGCGAGTAGAGAAACCAACATCAACAAAAGTGATGAAGGGTCATTTGAAAATATGTCAACAATTCCTAGTTCAAGTTGCATGTGCACATACAATACACATATCTGATGGAGGATCATCACTAGCAAAGCACAAGTGAGAGACATCTGGGTGCACTAGCATGTATTTTGAAATGTTTTTGAATTTCAAAGACTGGTGTATTAATGCAATATCTGACAAATATTTTTGAGTTGTGAACATATTTAATGATCAGAGGCTGATCCATAATGTAAGATCGGTGGGGAATGTATTTTGTTTTATGAGATGGATCACAGTACAAATCTGGAGCTTGTGCTCTCATCTGTTTGACTCAATATTTATTGTAATAAATGTTAATTAGTTGATAGCGTTTAATTCTGATAGGATAACATAGAGTAGTTGGAGGGAAGAACTTAAGAGAGTCCCTTTGTATAAAGCATTGTATTGTTTTCAAGGAGAGGAGACTAAATCTAATGTGTAGATTGTCGTTGTAAGTCAAGAGTTGGGAGAAATAGAGAAATATTGTATGAATGTATGTAAGTTTTAGTTGAATGAATATAGCAGAGGACTATTGTCCCAAAGAGGTTTGTTATGTGTCTGTCTGAATAAATGATAGACTTTCTGTTTAATTTCAATTCTCTATTATTTATTGTTCTTGTATCCACAACCTCATTTGAATTGTTCAATGTATGAGTCACTGTAAAGAGTAACTAAGTTTCAATTGTTTCTCTTCATTAAGCGAGTGTAAGGTGTCCATAGTGTCCACAAGGAGTGTGTGACTGAGTCTTTTTCGAATCAAATCTCAGAAGAGATAACGAGAACTTGTGTGTGTGCAAGGAGTGCATCGACATCCGCAAGGAGTGCGTGACAAAGTTTTCAGATTCAAAATCTTAGGAGAAGTAACGTTATTTCAGTCACGACAGACAGAAGCAGTTGGAGAACAGTCACAAGGAGTATAAAGTTATCCACAGGGGAGTCGAATGTGGAAGCAGGTATGTTGGAAGGTGTGCACAGATCAAGATTTTGACTAAGTGTCAAAGAGGGTGTTCAGAGAAACAAGAGAAGGTAGAATAAGTAAAGATCAGGAGGGAGAATGGTGGAAATTATTACAGAAGAGAAGTCCCCAGAGTCTTCATTGAAATCGATGGACGAGATTCATTTCAGAGGGAGACTAGCGATTCCAAATCGTCATATCTGGGAGAACTATGTGGAGGGTAGCCGTAAGGTGTTTTGATACTTCAGAGTTCGGAAAGTTTGGAGGCTTGCCAAAAGTAGAATCGTGAACTCTAAAGTCATGAACAAAATCTCAGTTGTTGATCATGAAAAGAGCACGTGGAAACGGATCAAGGCGTTCTGGAATCAGAAGTCCGAAGGTTCGTGGATGAGAGTGCTAGAGTTTCATGAAGTCACAAAACTAGAAACATAGTGGGGATGACAGATCTTAGGAGACGTGTGGAGATATTATGGATATTCGGAGAAAAGCACTTCGGGAAAAATTGAAGGAGGAGTTCAGAATATCCCTAAAGTTTGAATTGTAGAGAAACAGGCCCACGGCCACAACCATGGTCATTTGAGAAAAGGACCCGTGTGTGTGTAGAGTGGTTTCAGGTTCCTCAGGGACCCAAGGATTCGCTCAGACTCATTATTTCGAATGATACAAGATCGGGAGGTCGAGCAACCCTTTGGAGGGGAGAGGGTTTGCGCAAGAAGTGGTATCAGAGTGGAAGAGAAACCACATAGCCACTCTGAGAGAGGAGGAAATTCACGAGGAAGGAAGAATGGTGGTAGAAACTCTTTTCCCGAAGGAAGAGGAAGAGGCAAAGGAGGAGAAGTAATATATTATGCCTATGGAAAAACATGACACATGTCTTGGGATTTCCTCGAGAGGAAGAAAGGAGGTGAAGCTCACATTTCGGAAGAACATAAATAAGATGTTGAGGTAGAAGGTGTAGAAGATGGGAAATCCTTGATGATGAAGAAAGTTATTTTGAAGCAGGAACCAAAGACCGAAAAGCCAGCACAGAGGAACAATTTTTATAGGATAGCTTGAAAAATGAAGGACATGGTTTTCAAGGTGATAATTGACAGTGGGAGCACTAAACAATTAGTATCCACGAAGATGGTGGAGAAGCTAGAGCTGGAGAGGACTACACATCAAACACTGTATAAGGTCTCATGGTTGTAGAAAGGTCATCAGATAATAGTCACTCAACAATGCATGGTTGAATTTAAAATAGGAGGATATAGAGATGATATTTTGTGTGATTTGATTCCCATGGATGTATGTCATGTTTTGTTGGGAAGACCATGGTAGTATGATAGGAATGTCATTCATGATGGGAGTAGGAATACTTACACCTTAGAGAAGAATGGTAGGAAACACATGTTGTTGTGAATTGAAGAAAAGAAGGTGAAGGATGAAGCTAGCATGAGAATACTTCTCATGGGTGGGAATGAACTCCTGAATGAAGTAAAGAAGGAATAGGAGATGTGGTTTGTTGTAGTGAGGAAGCCGAGGGTTATCCTTACCAGTACTTCAATGGAATATTTACCTAAGGAAGTTCAGGAACTGTTAGAGAACTTGGTTGACATTGTAGTGGATGAGTTTCCAAACTCACTACCACCTATCAAAAGTATCAACCATCACATTGACTTGATACTAGGAGAAGGACTGCTGAATAAAGTAGCGTACAGGTTGACACCTTAGGAGAATGAGGAGGTGAAGATTCAGGTTCAGGATCTGTTATACAATGGATTGGTGAGAGAAAGCTTGAGTCCATGTGATGTGCTAAATACATTAAGTCCAAATAAGGATGGAGGATGGAGAATGTGTACGGACTCGAGGGCCATAAACAAGATCACCATCAGATACAGATTCCCATTACCAAGGATGGATGACTTGATGGATTTCCTGAGTGGGGCCAACTATTTTTCAAAAATAGATTTGAAAAGTGGGTATCATCAGATAAGGACGAGAGAAGGTAATGAGTGGAAAACAACATTCAAGACAAATGAGGGGTTGTATGAATGGCATGCTATGCCATTTGGCTTATTGAATGCCCATAGTACTTTTATGAGGCTGATGAATGAAGTGTTAAAATATTTCATTGGTAAGTTCGTGATTGTATATCTGGATGATATACTGGTCTTTAACAAGACTAAGGAGGAGACTTGAGACATTTGACATTGGTGATGAGGAGATTGTAGCAACAGAAGTTGTTGATTAATCTGAAAAAAGTCCTCTTTCACGAAGGCATAACTCATATATTTGGGTTTTGTGATTTCTTCAAACGAATTGAAGATGGATCCCGAAAAGGTGAAAGTGATCAGAGAATGGTCGTCCTCGAAGAATATCTTTCAGGTAAGAATCTTCCATGGATTAGAAAGTTTCTATCAGAAGTTCATCAAAACTTTTAGTGGGATTAGTGCTCAAATGAAGGATATAGTGAAGAAAAGACATAGGTCTTTCAAGTGGATAGAAGACACTGAGAGGAGCTTCAACATATTGAAGGAAAAAATAACGAAACAACCAAGTATGGTATTATCGGATTTCAGAAATACATTTCAAGTAATATTTGATGTGAGTGGAGTTTTACTTGGAGCGGTCTTAAGTCAAGATAACATACATGTTGCATATTTTAGCAAGAAGCTGAATGAAGCTAAAAATAATTACTCCACATACAAAAAAGAGTTATATGCCATAATTCAAGCCTTGAAGAAATGGAGGCACTATCTTGTACTGAAGGAGTTTGTTTTGTATAGCAACAATAAATCTTTACAATTCATAACCAGACAGGAGAAGTTAAACCAGAGACATGCCAAGTGGATAGAGTTTATGCAAAATTTCACTTTTTTCATTAAATATATTTCTGGAAATGCTAACAAGGTTGTTGATGCATTAATCAGGAGAATTTTTATTCTGCGGGAATTTCAATTCAAGACCTTGGGGTTTGACCACCTTAAGGAATGTACCATAGTGATCCAGATTTTGGAGGGGCATAATAAGCATGTGCGAATCTTGTGCTCAGAGATAGAAGCCAGTGGGCTGAATATCTGATTCAGGATGGGTTGTTGTTCAAAGGGTTCTAGTTGTGCATACCAAGATTCTCTATGAGGGAGAATTTTCTAAAGGAAAGGCATAGTGGAGGTCTAGCTGGACATTTCAGCTATGAAAAAACATTTGCCTAATTAAACGGTTCATATTATTGGCCAGGTATGAGAGCGGAGGTAAAGAGATTTGTGAACAATTGTAATATTTGTCAGTATGCCAAGGAGAATAAGACAAACATTGGTTTGTATCAGCCATTGCCTATTCCAGAGAGGCGTTGGGATGCAATAAGCATGGATTTCATGTTGGGATTGCCAAGGACACAAAGAGGAAGTCATTCCATATTTGTGGTGGTGGAGATATTTTCGAAGATGGCACACTTTATCCCATGCCATAAGACCAGTGATGCAACGCATTTTGCAAATTTGTTTTTCAGAGAAGTTGTGAGACTCCATGGATTGCCCAGGAGTACAGTTTCAGACAGGGATACCAAATTTGTTGGTCATTTATGGAGGAAGTTGTGGAAAAAGTTGGGGACAGAGATATATTTTAGTTTTGCATATCATCCACAGATGAATGGAAACATCAATGTTGTAACACACCCACGACGGGGCATAAATAAAAAAAATTATTTATCCTCAATTAGTCAAATGCTCCATCCATGGTCTCTAATCCTAGTCAATGAACCTTCACAATTCCCAAGCTGAAGCAGCTCTTCAGTTCCCTAATCGATCCACGGGTCTTTGTGAGACTTCACCCATGTGAACTAGCACCAGGTGCAAGCTTCTTCACGTGACCACTGGTTGTGACCATGCACCTATCCAAAAGGTGCTTTGCGACCTTGGACGTTGGGTGTTTTTTTATGGGCCAAACCCAATACTCTTGATTTTTTATTTCCTGATCAGAGAATCCTCTAGGCGCTATATCCTCCCACTAGGCTCCTTCGATTGAGACATTGGGAGATAACGTGTGGCCCAACTACTAAGCGCTTCGGGACTTTGTGTTTCACATATCCCAAAGGATGTTCATTTCTCGTCTCTAAAGTCTGATATGCGAAGTCACTCCAAGACCCAATCTACAGTCCACACTCTCCCTTCGATCGACGACTGCGATCAAATCACGAGTTCATGTCTTGGGTATTTGGATGTGATTCCACCCTGACTCTTCCGATCCCCAATCTTCTGATAGAGTCAGATCAATGGTCCATGATCTTCCATGATCCTATGGTCAAGATCAAATCGCGAGTTGGGATATCACGAGTTCTCATGATTTTGCCTTTGACTTTCCCGATTTGTAAGTCAGCGAAACGTTGATCTCCCGCCATGTATCCTATCCTGATGGACAGCTAGGATTGTTGCGGCTCCCATCTCCTCGAGTATTCACCTCTTGAATTCTCTACAGGTTCTTCCTCTGAAGTACATGGATCTAATCCATGTGTCCTCTGAATCCAACGATTCAGAGTCACCTTACACCTCACCCTTTGTGAAGCTTAGATTACTCTCCCCCAGTTCTTCCAATGTCCGAGTTCTCAAACTCTCAGATCTGCTTCCACCTTTCAGCCTTGACGATGGACGGTTCCAATGATTTCAAACTTTGGGACCTGGCAAAGTCCACTCTCCTGTATACTTTTGAAGGGTTTAACCCTCATGAACCTTTCCTGGATCCAATGTTTGTTGGTCCTTACACTTAGATTTGATGGTCTAGATATGATCTCCTCTTGTGCGCTCTTCTAATTGTGTGGACGTGAATTTCAATGACCCATAACTTTCACAGTGCTCGATCCAACGACCACTTTCGCTCCTCCTCCTGAGATTTCTCTTTATTCCCTGACTTGGAAGATTTCAGATGTTTCGAAGGCCTTGGTCTTCAATCTACCTCTTGTAAGCCCTGATATATGGGTCTCGACTTCCGCTTTCCCTCCAGATCTTACGAACTTGAAACAAGTTTTCCTCTTGGACCTCATCTACACTTTTGAGGAGCACTTATCTCTTCTAAGCTTGGTTCTTAGGGGATATCAAGTTCCCACATACTCCTTGCATTAATATTCTTGCGTCAGATCGATGGTCCATGACCTTCCTTGATCCAATGGTCCATATCACATCGCAACTTCGGGTTTCAAAAGTTTAGTCACGCCAACATGCGATTTGCCTAATGTGCGGACTTCGATCTCACCAATCTAATGGTCAAGGTGGGTCCCGATAGATCCTTAGATCTATGATTCAGCTCGCATCGTGAGTTCAAATTTCATATTTCATAGAATCCATACCCTTCACGATGATTACCAACATTCATTGAACTTGTGAAGACTAAAGGAATCGAGGCGTTAATGTTTGTGCTCCTTATTCAAATCTAATGGTCGTGACAGACCTTGGATCCTCAGGAACGAATCTCGTTCATTCATATTCCAATCGAAAGGATATTCCCTTTTGATATTTGAATCTCCCTATCCTTCCTGAGATTCATCAGTTATAAAGGACCTTAGAGAGTTACGCTCTTTCTACTGGACTTAACACTTAAAGGAATTTCTGCATATTCCTTGCACTCATTCATTAAGTCTATAACTTAAGTGGTCCTCAGTTTCTGCTTGCCTCATAGAGATCCTATGCATATCTGCACTACCTCTCATGAGTGTAATAGAATCCATCCTTCAAGGGAATTAGAACAACTAGGAGGAACGACATGCGTTCATGAAACTGTGTCCAAGGTCGACGAACATATAGTTCGTGACTCTAGCGTAAGCCACCACAAGGTGTAAGCATTTACGAGCATGAAACATGTCCTATCCATATAATTTCCTACTTTCCTAATTTCAAATTTAGGCAGATACAAAAGAAGGAAATACAATATAAATAATTAATTAAACATAACCATCCCTGCAACATTCATAGGATATCCAACTTTAACTCACAGTACCACTTAAATACACAAGATATATGATTACTTATCTATTATAGGTGGTAGCCAACTAACTGACTATGGGTTTTCTTCCTTCCACACTACCATAGGCTCATAGACATTCATTCTTAGCACCCTGGCCACCCCCATGCCAAGCCATGATATCACCAGGGAACTCTCACAGTTATCAAGGATTCTTTCTCTGTTTAGCTTCTGCTCGGGTTTTGTTCTCTGCATCTTTCATAGATTTCTCTCTGTTATGACCTTGGTCAGTTTTATCAGATGCTCACTTAGCATCAAGTTCATGGCCTTATATTCATTAACCCCTGGAGAGCTCTGCACATCTCCCTTACGATCTTGTGCTCTCTTCTGGTGTCTCTTCTTTGGTTGTCCATGTGTATCTATATTACCTTCCTTCTTTTTGGAAGGTTCCCGACCTATCACGTTCGTTATTTCAAAAGGAAGATTGGGTTTACAGGTCTCTGTGGTACTTCAGGCTAACATTCAGTAGCTCGACCATGCTTCCATTCATGGGGGTGGTTGATAATTCAACCACTGGTCCTTTCTTCATTAATTGATTTCTCTCCTTGGGATCTGAAGGAGGTTTGTCATCCTCATCAAGGGAAATTTGGGGTTATTTGGTATAATGAACCCTCTCGTATAGTTTTCACATTCTTCCTCTAGTGATATCATGGCCAGTAATTTCAAGGATTCATCCCCACAATCAGTTATTGGCAACTCAAACAATAATACATTTACACCATTCCCATGCCAAAACATGGTAATCCTATTTTATGATTAATTACAAGCTCGGGGAAACATGGTGTTACAGAAGTGGTGAATAAAAGCTTAGGATATTTCTAGAGGAGTTTGGTCACTGAACACCATAGTCAGTGGGATCAGATTCCAGCACAAGCCGAGTTTTCATATAATGAATCAGTGAACAGAAGCACTGGGAAAAGTCCATTTCAAATCATGTATGGAATAAATCTGAGAGGAGTTTCGGAGTTGAGAGATATGAAGCAGATTGAGTTTATAAGTGTTGGAGCTAAAGACTTCACTGCAGAGATGAAGGGACTTCACAATCATATCAAGGAGCAATTGAAGAAGAGAAACAATGAATACAAGTGCATAGTTGATCAACATAGGAGAAAGCTTGAATTTGAAGTCAGAGATCAAGTCCTAGCACATATAAAGAAGGAAAGGTGCCTGAGGGGAACATACATTAAGCTGAAGCTGAAGAAAATAGGGCCGTTTAAAATCTCGAGGAGATTTGGTGATAATTCTTACAAGTTAGAGCTTCTAGAAGATGTGGGTATATCGCCCATATTCAACATTTCAGGCCTGTATCCGTACAGAGAAAATAGAACCAGAGGGTCAGAATATCAAGGAGATATCCAGTGGATAAAGAAAATGCATGTACCAGAGAATCTACAATTGGAAAATATCGTAGATCAGAGAGTTGGTAGAAGACCAGAAGGAAGACATATTTTGAATATTTGGTGAGGTGGAAAGGACGACCAATACAAGATTCCAGTTGGATTGGTGAAGCATATATCCAGAAGCATGGAAGATCGGTGTAGGAGATCATGGACATGAGTCCATGAATTTTTCAGACAAGGGAGTATGATGCAGGAGCATCAGCAACAAAGCACAAGCGAGAGACAGTTGGGCTCACTAGCGCGTATTTTGAAATTTTTTTGAATTTCAAATATTGGTGTATTAATGTAATATTTGACAAATCTTTTTGAGTTGTGGAAATATTTAATGATAGGAGGCTGAGCCATCGTGTAAGATCGGTGGGGAATGCATTTTTTTTTATGAGACAGATTGCATTACAAATCTGGAGCTTGTGCTCTCATCTGTCTGACTCGATATTTATTGTAATAAAATTTAAGTAGTTGATAGCATTTAATTTTGATAGGATAGCATAGAGTAGTTGGAGGGAAGAACTCAAGAGAGTCCCTTTGTATAAATCATTGTATTATTGTTAATGAGAGGTGGCTGAACCTAATGTGTAGATTGTCGTTGTAAGTCAAGAGTTGGGAGAAACAGAGAAATATTGTGTGAATGTATGTAAGTTTTAGTTGAATGAATATAGCATAGGAATATTGTCCTAAAGAGGGTTTTTATGTGTCTATCTGAATGAATGATAGACTTTCTGTTTAATTTCAATTCTCTATTATTTCATGTTCTTGTATCCATAACCGAATTTTCATTATTGAATGTATGATTCACTGTAAAGAGTAACTAAGTTTCAATTGTTTCTCTTCATTAAGCGAGTGAAAGGAATGCATAGTGTCCGCAAGGAGTGCGTGACCAAGTCTGTTTCAACTCGAAGCTCAGAAGAGATAACAAGAACTTATATGTCTGCATGGAGTGCATCGACATCTTCAAGAAGTGCATGAAAACGTTTTTGGATTTGAAAGCTCAGGAGAAGTAGCATGATTTCAGTCATGACAGACATAAGTAGTTGGAGAACAGTCACAAGGAGTGTAAAGTTATCCATAGGGGAGTCGACTATGGAAGAGGGTATGTTGCAAGGTGTTCACAGATCAAGATTTTGACTAAGTGTCGAAGAGGGTGTTCAGAGGAACGAGAGAAGGTAGAAGAAGTAAAGCTCAGGAGGGAGAGCGATGGAAATTCTTCAAGGAGAGAAGTCCCCAGAGTCTTCATTGAAATCAATGGACGAGATTCATTTCGGAGGGAGATCAATGATTCCAAACCGTTAGATATAGGAGTGTTATGCAGAGGGTAGTCATAAGGTGTTTCGACAGTTTGAAGTTCGAGAATTTTAGAGGCATGCTAAAAGAAGAATCGTGAAGTCTGAAGTTGCGAATGGAACCTCAGTCATTGATCATGAAAGGAGCACGTGTAAATGGATCAAGGAATTTGGGAATCATAAGTCTAGAGTTTCATGGATGAGAGCGCTAGAGTTTTGTGAAGTCGCGAAACCCGAACCATAGTGGGGTCGGTGGATCTTAGGAGACGCGTGGCAATAGTCCAAAGATTCATAGAAAATTACTTCAGGAAAAGTCAAAGGAGGAGTTCGAAATATCCTCGAAGTCTGAATCGTGGAGAAACAGGCCCAGGGTCATAGCCGTGTCCATTTGAGAAAAATACCTGTGTGTGTGTATAGTGGTTTCGGGTACCGCAGGGACCCAAGGAGTCTCTCCGACTCAGTATTTCAAATGATCCAAGACTGAGAGGTCGAGAAACCCTTTGGAGGGGAGGGGGTCTACACTAATATAGCAGGGGCTAACCCTGGATAGTGTTACATTTGATCATGTTGGGGTGCAGAGACATGGATTCATTTATACAACATTATCATGTGTAAGGAAAATAGATTCTTTGTATATTTTAAGTAATTTGACTATGGATAACTTCAGTGTTAAACATAAAATAGTTTTTGATATGTAACATTTGTGCAATGATGCAAACTAGACTCTAGAATATTATTTGTGCTCCATGCAATTGGAGTCATGTGTTTCGATTTTTGTTCACTAAGTACATGCATTTTGTGTGTGCATCTTAGTGACATAGGTAATGACTATGATATAATGCAATCTGATATTCTGTGCATTCATGAAACATATATGACACTGCTGATGCAAAATGAATAGTTTTAGTGTTTCAATTGCCTCTCAAATTGCAATAAACATGGCATGATGATACCAACAAAAACACATCTACCCATATTGGAACATATTATTTTTGAAGAACCAAATGTATAGGTTCTTCTAGCAAGGGTAATAGTCAAGGATTGCATATTTCCATAATTAATATCTATGCAACCCCATATACAATTCTAACCAACATAGTAAATGCAATAGTGAAAGCATTGTGCAATTTACATTGCAATAAAATCATAGTGGTTCTAGGAGACTTTGATATTGACATGTGTTAGTGTAATGAGAAAACACAAAAACTACAGAGTTACATGCACAACCAGAATTTACATTTCTTATTGGACCAAAGAAAACATGTACAAAGAACTCTAATTGATCATGTTTGGTCAAATACGAAGAATGATCTATCATTTTTCTTTTATATTAAATACATATTGGAGTGATCATGATATAGTTGTTTTTTCTACTTTCAATTTAAAATGCATATAATTTAGAGTGAACATTAGGCTATTGAATTACATTGACATCGGAATACATATTCTTACATGTCCATATTTTTGTTATACATTCACAAATTTTTATTTCCTTCCTGTTGACACAAAGCATGTTTTCATATTCTTGTTACATATTTAGAAACTTTATGTTTCTGTGTCGTTTCAATAAATTGTCTTGAACATAACAATCAAGTGCACCATAACAGATTATGATCCTATAGAAAATAAAACATTGAAAATTCCCATTGCTTTTTCACTTCAGTAACATCCTCTTACATGTCTATTTGCATTTTTCGATGTGCAATTAATCGAAACTATCAACAATCATTAATAAAAATAAAATAGAGAAAAAAATAGGCATGGAACAAGAATTGACAAGGTACATATTTCTAATTTTATTTGTGCAGTGTTGCTTTGGTTTTCATTCATTGCTTGTTGGTATTGTATATTTCATGCCATTTTCACATAGAATTTTATTTACCTCATTATTGCATTTATTTCAGTGCTTCAAAATTAAAACAAAATGGAACAAATGAAGGAAAGAAAATAGTTGCAAGCAATACAGTAGAAGAAAATCATTAATAGTCTTAGAAGAGGACATATGTTGATAACAATATCTCAATAAACAATGTGTTTTGGTAAATTATGTATATTTAGTAATGTATATTCATAGTGCATCGCACTGTATAGAATCCAAATTGCATATTGAATATGTGGCACATTCATTGAGTAAGTGCAAATCATGTGTTTGGGATATCATTGTAGCTCGAGAGACTTTTTTCAATGGGTGAATTCACTTTGGAGGTGGAAGCTTCGTTTCACCAAAATTTGCATGCACTCTTGACCTATTTTTGCTTATATTTGTTGTTAGGTGGTAGAGGATAAACATGCTTCATCCTACAACCCATAAATACAAGTTGTGACTAGACCAAGCTCTACAACTTCAACTTGGCTCAATTACTATGACAACTCCAAATGACTAGCACCAACTAATTTCTCCAACGGTCATGAGGAACAGTTCCCAGGATGGAGTAGCCCAATTCAACATAGGCGTTGACATATGTCGATATGAAGAGAACATGATCTCTTAGAAATTTGAAGCTTCGTATGACCTTCAAAGAATAGTTCAAGAAACTATTTGTCTACGTTAAGCATCTTTCTCTCAAACTGCATGCTATATTCCCTTTCCACAAATTGTACTCTCAGCGTCAACCGACATGCCAATGAAAAACCTAGGATATTTTTCACATCTGGTCCATGATGATTAATTTTTCCACATGCTAGAAAACAAGTATGGAGAGCATCCAAGAAAAGAGATTTTGAGACATGGCAGGCGACATGACTTCGAAAGCATGTGTATTTTTTATGAATCACTTGCTGCTATTGTATGTTTTTTTATTTACACAATAATGTATATTCTACCATATATATAAATGTAAATTTACTTATTTCACATTATTTTTATGTTTGTAGATGGAGCATGAACAGGAAGAACATAAAAAACAAGTCAATCAAGAAAATGTTAGTTTAAATAACCAAAGTACAATATGCCCCACATGTGATGAATAAATGAGGCATGCACACAACTCAAGTGATGACAAAAGTTCAAGTGATGAATGAAAATCAATGTAATTGAATGTTACTTCAAGTTTTATGCTTTGGAATATTTGTTTGTGAAAATCAGGGATTTTGTTTAATGTACTTGACATAATGCCCCAATTGCATGAGGACATGTTACCAATAAGTGTAACAATTACATATTGGTTCTATTTTGATTATTGTGGACCTTTA
>JASDQU010587923.1:29826-48742 GCA_032191745.1 Picea mariana | reverse complement strand
TAATGAGAGGTGGAGTGGGTGAGAGAGAGGGATTGAGATATAGAGTGAGGGGTAGATGTAGGAGAGAAACAGGGAGGGGGATTAGAGGAGATATATAGAGAGAGAGGTAAATAAGGAGATAGGGAGAGAGGGGAAATGGGGGGGATATCAGGTGAGAAAGATAAAGAGAGTAATAGAGAGGGATGGGGAGAGAGGGAGTTAGAGAGAGAGAGGGAAGGTAGTGTTATCACACAATATGTAGATTGGGAAAATCCAAAACCAATCGATAGAAGTGTGACAAGTACAAGAGTACCTACCGACTGTCACCTTATATAGACAATCCCCTTGCTTTAGTGATGACAAGTCACCACAAGGGGGGAATATCTGTGACCTTAGGAGGATTGATATGAAAATTAAGATGATGTAGGATGGATCCCCTAGAGGTCAATATTGGAGATGAATAATGGCTTGAGAACGATTATTGTTTAAGGGTGAATGATTGCCAATATTTTTGAACCTACAAAACAGTGTTAACCCTGCCCAAAACAAGACAAATAATGATCAAACAAGTCTTTAACCAAAGGGGACTTAGAAAGAAATATTGCCATCCAAAATTACAGCAGTTTATAATTCTAAAAATCAACAAGAAAAAATTACCAATAGCTTCAAATTAAAACACTAAATTCAATTATAAAATCCAAGTGTTCGTAGCAAACAAATGCCACAACATCTAAATCTAACCACAAAAATTGACAAGTAAACCATGCAAATGATATCTAATAATCAATGTAATAATAATATAGGTTTACAAGCAAATTTTAGTGGTAGATAAGTTAGTAATAGACGAAAGAATATGATTTTGTTGCAGACCTAATGGATGTATATTTAGTTTATAACAATATAAAGGATTACTAGGCTAAGTTATATGCCCTTAGGGCACACAAATGCCTTAAGCATTCAAAATTGATTCCAACTTGAACAATTGCAAAATATTTAATTTTCATTTATTCCAATGCAAATGATTTTTACTTTTCCAATGTAAATTAGACTAGTGCCTTTATCATTTGGGTGATGGGGTCTCTTGTTACAAATATAATAGTGTTACCTCCCTAGGTGTGTAATCCTTTTTAGTCCCTAGGGAAAACAAAACTAGCAAGGTAAATCGAGCAGGGTGTAATCCTTTTTACTCCTCCTAAAAACCTTGTTAAGTAGCTTATCCAAAGAAAAATGTGATAGAATTAGTGGAGGGCGTATGCCTTTATACTCCTCCAAGGGTTTAGACAAAAATAACCATGAAACAATAATAAACACTAACAATATGCATAAATTCCTTACCAATTCCAAGAGATAGAAAGATTAAACCCACTTTAACAAGAAGTTTCCACCACAAAGAAAGAGAAATCATCCAAGAGAGATAAGACACCATTTCCTTCCAAAAGACAAGTAACTAGCATCCAAAATGACATAAGAGAGATAAATTTATGAATTTCCAAAGAGGAGCAAAAATTTCAGCCCAAATTTAATGTAATTCTCAAGTGTGTTATATATAAAATGAAAGTGACAAGGTCTTATTTATACAAGACCTTGTAAACCAAATAATTCCACATACTTTAGGGTAAAAAAAATTATGGAGGCTGACCTCCTAATTTTCCCTTTTACAAATTATATTTTGAATTTACAAAATAAGCAATCCCTAAAAGATGACGCCATGCCTTCTAGGGGTGGAATTTTGGTATGGTGAGCAAGTTGTTGAGTTGTTTGAGGAAGTCATCGGGACTCCAAAGTCTTGGTATTCATGTGAAAGGGATTCCCTCCATCAAGACATTCCAAGTCATCATCAAATCAACCAAAAATACCAAACCCTATCCCTCCAAGTGTGACATCATGCCCCAGAAGAGAGAGATAAGGCCTCTATTATCACTCTAGGAAACTCTCCTAGGCTGTATGTTAGAGATGCCTGGTAACTTAATCTTTTTGGAAGCTATTTTCTCAATAATAGGTGTGGGTTTGGATCAAGTTGGATGACTGAATCACTCCTCATTCAAAACATGCATGAACACATTTATATGAACAAGGCTTTCAACCATAAATGTTCAGAGAGTTTACAAGCAAATGGATGTGTGGAGAAATAACTATTATACCAGCAAAATCATATATAAATCATATATGAATGGCCAATTACAATAATCACAGAAATACTTGCAAAGTTTAACTTACAAATGCAATGATAAGATGACAGTTATCGGGCATAAATAAGCATACCAGCATGAATATAATATCCAGGTGCAAGTACAAAATAGGTAAGAAGATGAAATCTGAACAAGTTATAGCAAAAGAAGCTTGTATTACTTCATATGAAAATGAGAAGCTTGAGTATAAAATCTAAAAGAGTCTCCAAAGTTGAACCTTTAGTTCATATTATACCTTTAGCTTTATATCTTTACAATATAGTTTTGAGATCCTAAAAGCATGGATTAGATATGCTAATGATAGAAAGTCAAAATTCAGTTTGCAAAAAAAAAGGAATGATCCTCAAAATGAGGTCAATCCCACATTTCATGGTATTCATATCTTGTAGAGTCCTTGTGCAGTGTAGAATAGCCTTCCAAGGCTGAGTGATGACTCTCCCAAGAGATACAATTTGAATTTGTTGAGGTGTGCAAAACCCTGATTTTCTGCCTTTGAAAAAGGTACCAAAAATGATTGAAACACCTATTCTTTCCCTTATCGATAAAAAATAGCTATTGGATCTGACTTGATAATTCAACAAATGTCCATTCGAAGAGGTTTCAAACCATTCCAACTCAAAAAATCCTGATCTGGGCAAAAATTCGGTCATTCTGGCAGTGGCAGGCTTTCGGTGGTTTATGAACAGTTGTCCTATTCGCCTAAACCATCGAAAACTTTTCTTTGTCAAAACTTCAAAATTTGCAAAAATGATTACCTTGATGCTTTGCTATGTGTTCAAGGTCTGTTGGACGACGCAACTCCTCTTTGTGTAGATCTGGGAACTTCAACTTGCCTTGTGGAAGACTGTGGTATATCTACCATGGTTGTAGCTAAGTTGGCTAGAGTTTCTAAACCTGTTTTCTCCTGTGTTGGTGATTGAGAATCTCTTAATTTCAGCCTCAGAATTCTAAGTTTCCTATACAACTTCATGTTCTCCCTTATCAACACCCTATTCCTGTCTTTGATCTTATCATGCTTTTCTTTGAGGCTTTGGTTCATGTTGAAAAGTCTGCATTTCTTTCTGTCAAGTCTGTATTTTCCTTTTTAATAAATCTTTCCAAGACTTCCATTTCATAGACTTGTTGCAAGAGTTTATTGATTTTCCGTGCCTTAGATGCTTTAGGCTTGCTTGAAGAAGCTTTTGCCAATAGTGGACTGTGTGCCTCTGAGGGAGTTGGTGAGGGAAAGTTGGAACAATCTTCTGCAAATTGTCCGGCCTATTTATCACCTTGTGTCTCTGCTAACTCCTGTTCTGGCTCCGAGTCACGATATGGTAGGTTTAAAGGGTTACTTCCTTCAACAAGGTCCTTGGTCTGTTCACCCTCAAACTATAACTTTCTTTTGGTTCTTTTTATTTTAACAGAGGATGATTCTATCGGATCTCTTTATGGTGAGACACCCTTCCATTTTCTATGACTGCTTTTAGGAGTAATGGTCTTCTTAGTGGCAACTTTTTTACCCTTCTCCTCCTGTTGCCAATCAGTCTAGAATTTGTTCCAGAAGAGGAAGTAGTTCCAATCTACCTGCCTTTACTTCAATGATTCTTTGACAATGAGAGTAATGAGTCCTTGATGAGACAATCTACTTTCCACCTTAATGGGCTTGGCCTTGACCTGCCTAGCCATTTTTGTGAGGGATTTGTGCAAGTAAAATGGTAAATTGATGGGAGATATCCCTGTGAAGTGATTTAAAAGTTTGAAATGGTAGAACATGACTCTATTATATGTGCCTTCACAGGTGATATAGACAAATATTTCCTTCAGGAGAGATTTCCATTTAGGTTCCAGTTAAGACATTGGTATGTCTTTTTTCCATGTAAGATCTTTGTGTAGAGGCTGTAGGTAGGATCTAAATTCAATGTTTGAAGGTACAATTGATTTGAACCAACAATCATGTGTTCTGGGGAGACCAATGAACTCAGCTATGGCTGCTTCATCAACCAGAAACTACTCCTTTCCCACTGTTGTTGTTCTTCCATCATACGAGCTAGAAAAGGTTTCAGACACCTGTTGGTGAAAATCTGCCAGTTTTTCACAATACGTATAGACTCCAATTTTCTTGAAGAACTTGGGCACCTTAGGGCGCACCTCAAGGTACCAAACTCCATCCAATTCATCCCTTAGAACTGGCCCTGCTTTTGGCATCTAGTAAATGTTGACTATACCTACGATTTAGGAAAAACTTTGTGCCAGAGAGACAAAGACTCTATGAATTGGGGTGATAGGGAGTATGACTCAGAGAAAAACAAACGAGATAGGGTGATTCTGAGTTCCGATCACAAAACCCAATCACTAACCGAATCGAGGCAACAGACTGACTGAATATATGCCGAAAATTTCGAGTTTCGATGAGATATACAATTAAATTGAAACAGTATGGGCTTTGAACTACTTGATGAATCAACTTGGCTTGATTGGTATGCTAATTGACTTGATAACGATCAGTTGAACTTGAACTGTACTCAACAATATCCACAAAAAAATGCAATTATGGTCTCTGGATATGCGTTTTCTTGATGAAATCACGGGCTTAAGACTGTCACAATGACTCCCGGATTCAAATTGATAATAAATGAGGATCAAATCAGAGATTAATCAGGGTCATAATGGATTTGTGTCCTCGTGACTGGAGATAGTGAGGGGCTACATGACTAATCATTTCTATTAGTTAGGAAACACACATGAGTTTTTGTGTCTTTGCCAAGCCTTAATTTTGAAATGACAAATGCATTTAAAAGGACAACAGGGTATGAATCTTTGGATAGATACAACAAGAACATGCATACCTTACCACCTCCATGGACTTTCTGTGGTTGTGTCTTCATGATTGTGCCAATTGACCACTGGCTCGTGCGAAAGCATGGGCTTTTCATTTTTCTTGTTGAAATATTTTTGTTAGTTAACTGAGTTTTTGATTTTGCCTCTTAACTACTGAGAACAAAGGATTTCGGTGGTTAATGAGCACGTTTCAGGCTCGCTTAAACAACCAAAACTTGAGATTCTATCTTTTGCTTAACCAAATCAAATCAAAATTTCTTTCTGAGTTTATTGACAGAAAATAGACTCTCTAACCTACCTATAAAAATTTAGAAATAAATTTTGGACCACAATCTATCACCTAAAAAGTAAAATCTCCACCAATTTATTTGAGAAGATAACACTGGCTCTTATTGGGGATGAACGCCTCTCTGTGAGGCTTCAAGAACCATAGAACCAATGCCTTTCCTGGAAAAGAAAACTAAAAACTATATGCTAGTGTTTCCATTGGGCATGGAGTTATTCTGTAAAAATAAAGACTAAAACTAAAATTACAATGACCAGGCTTCACAGCCTTAGACAAAATAGAGTTTCAGAAATCACCCGTTGAATGGGCCACCGAACATTTCTTCACCTCCCAGATTCTATAGAATGAATGGTTTGTTGTGTTGTACTTGAGTTATCATGAAAGGGCTAGTCCACAAAGAATCAAACTTGTTATGTTTGCCTTTATCCTATCTGAGAGCGTCCCATTTCAGAACCCAATCACCAACTTGAAAATTATCCACCTTTGTCTTTCTATCAAAAGTATCTTTGATCTTATTTTGATGAGCCTCTGATCTGTCCACTAATTGTTCGTGGGCCTGCTGCAGTTCCACCAAATCAAGAATTCTTCTTACCATATCATTTGACTCAGTTTTCTCTTCCTGAAAGAATCTAGCCACTGATAAAATTAACTAAACAAGAAAAATGGCATCAGTCGCATAGACCAATTTGAATGGAGAGGTTCCTATGGTCTTTTTGATAGTTACTCTATCTGCCCATAGAGAAAATTTTAGTTTAGAATCCCAATTCTTTTTGTTCTCCTCTAGCAGTTTTCTGATGATTTTGATTAAGCTCTTATTGGATGATTCGGCTAGGCCATTGCCTTGAGGGTAGTAGGGGGTCAAATGTACCAACTAGATGCCCATCATTTCACACATGTTGACCAATGCCTCTGCTTTGAAAGCTGTTGCATTATTTGTTACCAGCCTTTTGGGACAGCCGAATCTGCTCATGATATTTTCATAAAGAAACTTCATGACAACCTGATGAGTGGCATTCCTGGTGGGAACTACCTCTATCCATTTTGTAAAATAATTTGTGGCTACTAATATCCACTATGTTTATCACTAGACAAAGTATTTATCTCACCTATAAAATATAAACCCCACTGCTGGAAAGGGCCATTCACTACTATAGGTCTTAGGGGCAAGGATTTTAGCTATTGTTTTCCTATGAATATTTTACATTTATCACAAGCTTTGACGAAGGAACATACATCTGAGAAAAGAAAAGGCCAATAGTATCCAACCCTTAGAATTTTATGAACTGTGGTCTTCCAGTAATGATGACCTCCACAAACACTTGAATGAAACTGATGTATAACTTCCACTGACTCTTCTTTGTCTAAACATCTGAGTAGTAAACCAGCAGGGTCTTTCCAATATAACATATTATTGTAAATCCAAAATTTGATGGCTCTGAGCTTAAGGGCTTGGGCTTGAGTCATGCTGAGTTCAGGAGGAAATTCTAGCTTTTGTAAAAAATGTATAATATCTAAGTACCATTCACAAGAAGACAAATTCTCTACCACCTGTTGATTGTTGTGTTGTCCTTTTGCTGCCACCTCTGTCTCCAAATTTGATGAATTTTCTCCTATGAAATTTATGTCCAACAACTAATGTTTTTCCTCCATTAAGAGCTTAGCAAGGCCTTGGCCTTTTACCAATTGGGTGGGCTTCACTTCAATGTTGAACTCGATAAAGTTTTCAATCCATTTAGCTCTCTTTCCATCAATATCAGGCTGAGTCAAAACATATTTCACAGAGGGTGAAGGAACATATGCGATGAATTTTGAGTGGAGGATATAAATTCTGAAAGCTTTTAAAGATTTTATGAGAGCATAGGCTTGTTTTTCAATAGGATCATACCTTATTTCAGCATCTCTGAGTGTTTTTCTGAAGAAAGCAACCGGGTGATCCATATTGTCATCATCTTTCTGTAGTAGAACTGTTGCCACTGTGTCATAAGAAGCAAAGGAGAAAATGTAGAAAATCTTGTTGTAATCCAGACTGATCAGAGTCGAGGATTCCATGATATCCTGAAATGAATTCCTTGCATTGTCTGTCCATTTTATCTCAGACCCCTTTTTCAACATACATGTTATGTGTTTTACTAGCTCGGCGGAATTTGGAACAAATCTTCTAACAAAATTAATCTTACCGAGCAGTGATTGGATATCCTTTTTCAACCTTGGCAAGGACAACCTTTGAATTGCTTCCACCCGAGACAAATCAATTTTTACACCTTCTGCTGAGACAATGTGGCCTAAGAGCTTGCCTTTCCTGAGAGAAAAATGTGACTTTTTGGGATTCAATGAAATTTCGAACTACCTGCACTTCATAAACACTCTTTTTAAATGCTTTAGATGCTCCTCATGACTGCTAGAATAAACTGTGATGTCATCAAGATAGATGAGGACAGACTTGTCCTTCTCACCCATGAAAGCTATGTCCATGGCCCTTTGAAATGTGGCCCCGACATTCATTAATCTGAATGGAATTTTGGTGTACATAAAGGTACCCCAAGGAGTAGTAAACACGGTCTTCTCTTGGTCATCAGGATGGATAGAAATCTGGTTATAGCCGAAAAAACCATCTAGGAAAGACATAACAGTAGCCCCTGAAATTCTTTGCAGAAAATGTTCCATTTTAGGTAGGGGATAATTGTCTTTCTTAGAGCATCTATTTAGGTTTCTAAAGTCCACACATAACCTGACCTCACCATTTTTATTTCTCACTATTACTAGATTTGCAATCAATTTAGAGTATCTCAAAGGGATTATGATCTTAGCATCAAGAAGCTTTTTTATTTCTCTTTCAATCATAGGCAAAAGAAGAGGATTGATAGGTCTGAGCTTTTGTTTGAAAGGGATGGTGTCCTTTTCAAGAGGGATCTTACGTTGAATGATATCAAGGTCATAATTCTTCAGATCACTATATTTCCAAGAAAAAACATCAGAAAATTCTTTCAAAATGCTGCAATATTCGGACTTCTGATCAATAGTCAATTCAAAGGACAGATTTATGAATTTAGGATGGCTTTCGCTCCCTATGTTGTGCTCATGAACAACACACTCTTTCTCCTTTTTATCTGGCTTGTAGGGGACATCGTTGTGATCAAATATCTTTTTGAGAGGTACCAAACCCTGACGTATGTAATTGTTAGGCAGTTGAACAATATTATGTTGACCAAATTTTTGTTTTAGCTTAGGATTTTGGGATTCCTCTACATTTAGATTCTGCTGGTCGATGTGCATATCAGAAAACTCATCTACCACCTGAAGGAATCTATTAAGTTTGTCATCATCTTCAAAAACTTTTTCAGTATTTGATATTTTCAGGAAAAGATGGCCTATATTTGACTTGGATTTCATAATTGAGCCTGGGTGGCATGGGAGGAATAAACATGCTGGCTGAAACAACAAGGGAATCAGCAAGATGATTCATATCTCTGGGTATATAAGAAATCTCAAAAATGGAAAAAGAATCTCTAATTTTCCATACCTCATCCTTGTAGGCTTTTAATTTGACATGCTTTGCTTGAAAAGTATTGTTTACTTATTGTATGATGAGATCCGCATCTCCGAACACCTTTAATCCTCTTATCCCCATATCCTTAGCTGAATTTAATCCCAACAGCACGGCTTCATACTCTGCTATGTTGTTAGTAGTTTTGAAATCAAGCTTAAAAGACAAATGTATAGTCTCCTTCAAAGGAGAAATCAAAAACTACCCCTGCACCTGTTGAATCTTTGGTACTGGCCCCATCAAAATACATAGTCCAAACTGGAACATCCTTATCATCAGTTTGCTGTTCAGTGGGCTTCACAAGCTGCAAAGGAGCTGATTGAGAATCATCTATTTGAAGAATGCACGAGCCAAAATCTGTATCTACAACATAAATAGGATGATTTACATAATTTTTTGCATCGTTGATGATGTAGGCAAGTTGATTCTCTCTGTAAAGTCTTTTTAGCTCTCGTCCAAACACCAAGATCGTAGCATATGAAAGATCCATCCGCAAAGTACCTCCTAACCTTTTTCTCCATGGACGAGACAAGAGAAGTCCAAACTTGGGTGGGATATCCACAACCACCACATCCATTACCATGCTTCTCATTGGAAATTGGGAAAGGTTTATAACAAGGTCTTTTATGAGGCCAAGGCATCTGACTTTCCTAGAGTCAAAAGAGAAGAGATCATGATATGGTTTGGTGACCTGAATCCCAAGCTCATCCATCACTGCTTTGGGCATAAGATTATGAGATGCTCCTGAATCAAACAAGCAATTATGAAGGATATTATCATGAACATTTAGGGTCCAGGGATATATAGAATGGTGGACAAGAATCATCTTGGTCTTCTATCATAGGCCCTATGGTTACTGTTGGCTTATCATCTTGTAGGTTTACAAAATCAGCAAATGAAGAGGTCTTTGGTTCAAGTGACTTCAGAATGGCAGACTTGAAAATATCATTCTTCATGAGTTTGGTCAATGGCATAGGTATTTTTACTTTCTGAATTTCTGATTCGAAATTAAAAAAATATGTTGATTTGTCAGAAGTTTTTACCTCGTTAGAAGGAGCTTTGAGAATGACTTGCTCCTTGGCTACGGGTTTTGATTGCTTCTGCTATTGTTTTGCAGGAGTGGAGGTCTATTTTACAGGAGCAGCAGGTTGCTTGGCAGCAACTTCTTTCTTCTTCACAGGAGCAGCTAGCAATGGTTTAGGGGCAACATTTTTGGATCTTAAACTATAACCTTTCTGATCATCTATGAGGTAGACAGATTCTTTAATACTTTCCTCATGAATTTCCTGGTCCATCAAGGCTTCTTCATAATCTACTTGTGTCAAAAAGGAGGAATCATTTTCGTCACCAAAACAATTTATGTCATTTGCTTCTTCAACTTCATCATGAGATATCTGTTGTTCTTCTTCTAACATTGCATTTTGGAAAGGGGGTCTGATTCTCTGATCATCAGCTGCATTCTTGTCTCTCTGAAGGATCTGGACCTGTTGATTGTTCCTTCTATAAGGGAAAGCATTCGGATTTCTAGGGACAAAAGCATTTGGCTCTTTTGTCCTTGCTAGTTGCTGATTCTGGATCTTCAATTTTGACATTTCAGATGTCAAGTTGTCTAACATCTTGGCCATCTTTTCCATTTTACTATTAGAAGAAGAAGGGGGCTCAATAGAAGACTTATTTCTCTCAACCTTTCCTTTGAGCTTCTGAGATTCCATAATATTTGATTCGACTTCGAGGGAAGCATATTGCATTAAAGAAAGTGTGGTTGATCTTCTTTCTCTGTGGATTAGACAAAAATATGGATCAAAAGTAGTAGAGAATGTAATCTTTGCCAATGCATCACTTGGTTTGATCTCTGCAAGGATCTTGCCAAACATTCTATTAAATATTTTGATGAAGTCTGAGACCGACTCCCCATCTTCTCTTCTTAAGTTTCTGAATTCGGAAATGTAATATAGTAGATATCTTCTTTCTCCCTAGTGTTTTAAGAACACCTCATCTAGTTTCTCAATACCTGTGACTGAATTTGCCGATAGCTCTTTGAACCACTTCCAGGCTTGGCCATCCAAACTCTGCACAAAAACTCTAGTCCACACATCTTCTTCTGAAATGTTAACATTTTCAGCATAAGCATAAAAAGCTTCTATATGTTATTTAGCAGTATAATCCCTAGCTCTGGTAAACTTTGGCATATATTTATGATAATCTCCAGTTGGCATGGAAGATAAAGGATTGGGCAAGACAAGTGGAGCATATCTATTTGCTAAAATTTGTTCCATCTTGGTTAAAGGGATAGCCATGGCAGTCTTGGTGGTTGATACAGAAGAAGAATTTTCAGGAGATGAAGGTTGACATGGGATGGATGAGTTTAAATAAAGTGGTTGTATCACTTCATTTTGAGTGAAATTTTTAGAGATGGGTGAAAAATAATAGGCCTTGTAAAACTGACCAAGCAACAATGCTAAGCTTTCTTCTCCCTTAGAGGACAAATCATGTAAAATATCTTCAAGAACAGGTAGATTAGTATGAGTGTAGAAAGCACCCTATGTAGGCTTGGTCGGTGAGGAATTCAAAGAAGAAGAAGAAGAGGTTAATTTTTGCTGAGGGGATCCTATAATTACCTCGTTAAGGTTGGATGAAATATCATGCTCAAAAACAGAGTCTGTAACATTAGAGGAAAGTGAAGGTTCCTCTATCTTCAATATTTTAGATAAAATTTCAATTTCCTGAGAACTATGAGTTTTAGCAGTAGAGGATTCAACTAGAGGCTCTTTAGATATGAAAGAAGAAGTGTCAGTTTGAATACTTGGATTTGATGTCTTTGCATATCTAGAAGCCTATCATTGTAAAGATTTTCCCTTACTGATGATCTTCTCAGGGTCAGGAACTGGTGCTGCCAGTGGGCCTTCTTGGTTCACCCTGGTGTGAGCTCTTTTAGGAGCCACTTTGTTTCAATGGAGTCACCAGATAGATGGTTACAACCCAAATGATGTCCATGATTTGTCTATCATCAAAGCTAGATCTATGTCGTCTCCCAAGGAAGCTAAGCTTCAATCTCCTTTCCCTGGCAACGATGCCAATTTGTTATCACTCCAGGAAACTCCCCTTGGCTATATGTCAGAGATGCCTGGTAAATTAATCTTTTTGGAAGCTATTTTCTCAATAATAGGTGTGGGTTTGGATCAAGTTGGATGACTGAATCACTCCTCACTCAAAACATGCATGAACACATTTAGATGGATAAGGCTTTCAACCACAAATGTTCAGAGAGTTTACAAGCAAATGGATGTGTGGAGAAATAACTATTATACTAGCAGCATCATATATAAAGCATATATGAATGGCCAATTACAATAATCACAGAAATACTTGCAAATTTTAACTTACAAATGCAATGATAAGATGACAGTTATTGGGCATAAATAAGCATAACAACATGAATATAATATCCATGTGCAAGTACAAAATAGGTAAGAAGATGAAATCTGAACAAGTTATAGCAAAAGAATCTTGTATTACTTAATATGAAAATGAGAATCTTGACTACAAAATCTAAAAGAGTCTCCAAAGTCGAACCTTTAGTTCATCTTCTACCTTTAGCTTTATAGCTTTACAATATAGTTTTGAGATCCTAAAAGCATGGATCAGATATGCTAAAGATAGAAAGTCAAAATTCAGTTTGCAAAAGATAAGGATTGATCCTCAAAATGAGGTCAATCCCACATTTCATGGTCTTCATATCTTGTAGAGTCCCTCTGCAGTGAAAAATAGCCTTCCAAGACTGAGTGATGACTCTCCCAAGAGATACAATTCGAATTTGTTGAGGTGTGCAAAACCCTGATTTTCTGCCTTTGAAAAAGGTACCAAAAATGATTGAAACACCTCTTCTTTCCCTTATCCATCAAAAATGGCTATTGGAACTAACTTGATGATTCAACAAATGTCCATTCGAAGAGGTTTCAAACCATTCCAACTCAAAAAATCCCGATCTGGGCAAAAATTCGGTCATTTTGGCAGTGACAGGCTTTCGGTGGTTAACATAGAAGATTTATGGGTGGATTAACTACCAAAAGATCTACTTTCAGTGGTTAATGAACAGTCGTCCTATTCGCCTAAAGCACAAAAAACTTTGCTTTTTCAAAACTTCAAAATTTGCAAAAATGATTACCTTGATGCTTTGCTGTGTGTTCAAGGTCTGTTGGACAACACAACTCTTCTTCGTGTAGATCTGTGAACTTCAACTTGATGTGTGGAAGACTGTGGTATCTCTACCATGGTTGTAGCTAAGTTGGCTAGAGTTTCTAAACCTATTTTGTCCTGTGTTGGCGATTGAGAATCTTTTAATTTCAGCCTCATAATTCTAAGCTGCCTGTACAGCTTCATGTTCTCCCTTATCAACACCCTATTCCTGTCTTTGATCTTATCATGCTTTTCTTTGAGGCTTTGGTTCATGTTGAAAATCATTTCATTTCTTTCAGTCAAGTTTGTATTTTCCTTTTTAATAACTCTTTCTAAGACTTCCATTTCACAGACTTGTTGCAGGAGTTTATTGATTTTTCATGCCTTAGATTCTTTAGGCTTGCTTGAAGAATCTTTTGCCAATGGTGGACTATGTGCATCCGAGGGAGTTGGTGAGGGAAAGTTGGAACAATCTTCTACAAATTGTCCAACCTGTTTATCACCTTGTGTCTCTGCTAACTCCTATTTTGGCTCTGAGTCACTATATGGTAGGTTTAAAGGGTTACTTCCTTCAGCAAGGTCCTTGGTCTATTCACCCTCAAATTGTAACTTTCTTTTGGTTCTTTTTCTTTTAATAGAGGATGATTCTATCAGATCTCTTGATGGTGAGATACCCTTCCATTTTCTATGACTGCTTTTAGGAGTAATGGTCTTCTTAGTGGCAGCTTTTTTACCCTTCTCCTCATGTTGCCAATCAGTCTGGAATTCGTTCTAGAAGAGGAAGTAGTTCCAATGTACCTATCTTTTCTTTAATTACTCTTTGACAATGAGAGTAATGAGTCCTTGATGAGACAATCTACTTTCCACCTTAGTGGGCTTGGCCTTGACCTGCCTAGCCATTTTTGTGAGGGCTTTCTACAAGTAAAACAGTAAATTGATGGGAGATCTCCCTGTGAAGTGATTTAAAAGTTTGAAATGGTAGAACATGACTCTGTTATATCTACCTGCATAGGTGATATAGACAAATATTGCCTTCAGGAGAGATTTCCATTTAGGTTCCAGATAAGACATTGATATGTCTTTTTTCCATGTAAGATCTTTGTGTAGAGGCTGTAGGTAGGATCTAAATTCAATGTTTGAAGGTACAGTTGATTTGAACCAACAATCGCCTATTCTAGGGAGACCAGTGAACTCAGCTATGGCTACTTCATAAACCACAAACTGCTCCTTTTCCACTGTTGTTGTTCTTCCATCATACGAGCTAGCAAAGGTTTCAGACATCTGTTGGTGAAAATGTGCTAGTTTTTCACAATATGTATAGACTTCAGTTTGCTTGAAGAACTTGGCCACCTCAGGGTGCGCCTCAAGGTACCAAACTCCATCCAATTCAGCCCTTAGAAATGGCCCTGGTTTCGGCATCTAGTAAATGCTGACTGTACCTGCAATTTAAGAAAAACTTCGTGCCAAAGAGACAAAGACTCTATGAATTGGGGTGATAGGGAGTATGACTCAGAGAAAAACAAACAGGACAGGGTGACTTAGAGTTCTGATCGCAAAACCCAATCACTAACCAAATTAAGGCAACATACTAACTGAATATACGCTGAAAATTTCAAGTTTCGATGAGATATACAATTAAATTGAAACAATATGGGCTTTGAACTACCTGATGACTCGACTTGGATTGATTGGTATGACAATTGACTTGATAACGATCTGCTGAACTCGAACTGCACTCGACAATCACCAAAAAAAAACAAGATTATGGTCTCTGGATATGCATTTTCTTGATGAAATCACGGGTTTAAGACTGTCACAATGACTCTCGGATTCGAATTGATAATAAATGAGGAGAAAATGAGAGATTAATTGGGGTCATAATGGATTTGTGTCCTCATGACTGGAGATAGTGAGGGGCTACATGACTAATCATTTCTGTTAGTCGGGAAACACGAGTGAGTTTCTTTGTCTTTGTCGAGCCTTAATTTTGAAATGACAAATGCAGTTAAAATGACAACAGGGTATCAATATTCAGATAGATACAACAAGAACATGCATACCTTACCACCTCCATGGACTTTCAGTGGTTATGTCTTCATGATTGTGCTAATTGACCACTGGCTCGTGCGAAAGCAAGGGATTTTCATTTTTCCTGTTGAAATCTTTTCGTCAGTTAACTGAGTTTTTGCTTTTTCCTCTTAACTATCGAGAACAAAGGCTTTCTGTGGTTAATGAGCGCGTTTCAGGCTTGCCTAAACCACCAAAACCTGAGATTGTGTCTTTTGCTTGACCAAACCAAATCAAAAGTTCTTTTTGGGTTTATTGACAGAAAATTGACTCTCTAACCTACCTACAAAAATTTAGAAATAAATTTTGGACCACAATCTATCACCTAAAAAGAAAAATATCCACCAATTTATTTGAGGAGATAATAGCCTCCAAAGGCAAACATTGGGGTTGAGAAGGCTAGCGAATCATCTTCAAAGGAAACTCAAGTTCCTCCAAAGGAAATGTTCCTCATACAAATTGTCCAAGGAGAGTTGATGCATCATCTATCATGTGGGATTCAAGCCCTAAGTGACGGTCCAAGTGACCTTGTGCCTCCACGATCAAGTTGTCACATGTGAAATACCTGCAAAGACAAGAAAGTATGCCCTCCAAGGGTCTACAAGTCACAATATTATGCCAAGTAAATCATATCTAATAAAATAACCACCCAAACATGTGCATCAAATCCCTCCTTTTCAAAATAAACATATGCTCAAAGACCTTATACAATTTACTGGATTTATATATGTGAGGGGTGTCATACTACCCTATTGGGTGAACCAATCCTCAAGTAGGGGATGTTTCCAAGGAGAACCCTCTCTAGGTCATGTAGTGAATGTGAAGTGGATGGGGTTATAATTCTAGGAGTTGGGTTTCATGACATACAAGGGCTCATATTGCCTCATTTATGGGCACCTTTCTTGATGGCTAATCACATATCCTTTTTCTCTTTTTGTTTTGGAAGCATATTTTTTCCAATCCCTTTATTGTTTTATCCATTTACTTTTTATGTGTCACGAAGTTGAATTCAATAAGGGGCACTAAAAAAGGAAATGCATAGCCCACAAATGCTCTTCCTTGGAAGTTGATCATTATTTAATTAGTTATTATTATGGGTCCCTTCAGTTTCTTATGGAGGTGTTTCATTGCTTTCGGGATCCCAGGGAGAACTTCTATTACATGGTGTGTTTTGCTAAGGCACCTCTGAGGCTAGTGGCCCTTCTTCCCATGAAATGATGTACATGCCCTTCTTGGGTCAATAATCCTGAAAACCTAAAAGGTTGGGAGACAGAGGGTAAGAAGTGATTTAAAGTGACAAGTATGAGTGGGAATGGTATGATGACCCTTCAAGGAGACCCCAAGGTAGCAACCCTTTCCCTAAGGGTGGACACTTAATAGGAAACCATGACACTCACCAAGGTGAAATAAGGAAAAAGGCATAACTTCCAAGAAAATGTTTTCAAAATCAAGAAAGGACCCTTTGCAAAATGTTCAAATGCTTGAATTATTAGAATGACACTTACCACAATACCAAACTTGTTACCTCATGGAGCAAGAATCGTTGTCCTCTGTGATCCAATCCAATTATGGTGGATGTTTTTTCCATTGTTGAATGATGATGTGTGATGAATAAAGGGCTCTGTGTGCTGGGATGCCTATTGGTACTCTGTGTCTACAACTTGAGGGCCTCGAGACATCATATCCTTAGTTATCCCTAGAAAGGGGGGATAACATTTGGCTCCTACTTAGGGACATGTTCTCTCCATAGAGTGCACGAGAAACTAAAAATCTCGTGGTAAGACCTGTTCCTACACACACTAAAAAATGAAACTGTGAAATCAAGGGTGGCTCACTCACCCTTTTCCCATATGATCAAAAAAATAAAATTTCAACTAGTCTTTAAAATAAAATTTTGCATTTTTTTCAAAACTTTGTAATTAACGTATAGTATGATAAAATCAAATGATGTAAAAAAACTATGCAATAATGCAAGTAGAGAAAAATGAAGAATCATATATGACATGCAAACATAATTAAATGCAACCTAACTGTCATGAAAATGAAAATGAAAGGGAAAGAAAATGACCTACCTACTTACCTAGGGTCTGGGCCCTGAGGAAGTCAGGTTCCTTGAACATAGGGTAGGAGAAGAGACCCATCAACTAGTAATGGCATATTTCTCCCATCCATGGAAGACAAGTAGTATTTTCCTTTCCCAGACTTCTTCTTCATGACATAAGGGCCAAGCCACAACACATCATTCCTCTGATTATACTTGGTTTCACCCCTCTTCTTGTCCCACATGAGTGCAAGTCTCCCTTCACTGAATTTGATGTAAGATATGTTTCCAATGTAAGGATGTGAAGGTGGTTTTTCCTTGACCATGTCTTTTATAGCTTGTTCTTGCTCTTTATCTTTCATAGCTTCATCTTTCTTAAGTGTTTTGATGGATTCTGAATCCTTTCCTTATAACTCTGAAAGATTCTCTTTGTATTCACTTGTCCTTAGGAATAATGTATCTATACAATTTTTCTGTAGAAAAGGAAAATCCCATGGTTCATCTTCGATGATCTATGGATGCACATCAAAATCGCAATCACTATGATAATTAGGGTGGTTCATATACATCACATGTTTCTTGACTTCTCATCAACTATATAATATCTCAAAGGTACCATCTCACATTGGAATGTGTGCATGAGTGATATCCATGCTGAGAAAACCTCCCAAGGCTACAACCCAACTCCTTGATAAGAGCATACCTGTAGCATATGGGACATTGATCACCACTATGTTCATCATGAGGATGATATGAAGGAAGTCATGTAAATATACCTCCACATCTTCTATGAGACCATATACTTTCACTTTCTTTGAATCTATGTCACACACATTTCCATATGGGTGGGTTGTCTTCAAACTAAGTTGTGTCATGACCTTCAAAGAAATCATAGTTTTCGAGGTCCCCGAATCCAACATGTATGTATTCAATTGAAGACCAATCACACCAAACAAAAGATAGAATGAAAGGCTTTCATCTCTTTGTTTCTCGTGATACATGGTTTTCAAAATCACCTGAAGGTATTCTCCCTCATCACGTACCTTGAATGCGTTCATAAATTCTCTTCTCATGGATGGGATCTTTCACATTTCAACAAGAGACAGTAAAATATTCATCTTCCAGACCATGTTTGGCACATCTACGTTCAATTTAATTTATTCATTAGTTGGTACAATATTTGGGAGAAGGTTGTGCATTAAAAGTGAAGGAGGCAGAGGCACTTCTTCTACAAGCTGAGTTGGATCCTATTTTTCTTGCGGTGGAGGGATTGGAGTTGATGATTGAGGAACCATAACTTTATTCCTTCTTTCATATGTCAAAATTAATTTCTTCCTGTTGTAGGGTATAGTCAACTCTATCGACTAGACCTGAAAATCGACTAAGAGTTAGTCGGTCAACTGTCGAAGTTGAAATCATAAGTCAGTCAAGGGTTTTGTTAACTAGCCGACCTAGTAAGCTAAGTAGTTACAATTTCCTGGTAACTGAATATGTAGGTATAAATATACAATCATTTATCATAGAAGATGTCTCCATTGTGTTGCATTGATTCATCTATCTAATAAAGTGTTGTTATTTGGGATTCCATTACTTTGTACACATCTTTGTATATATGTATGTATATGTGATTCTATGTTTTCTTATGTACTGAACTACTGGTAACACTTCCCCACTTTTCCCTAGATTACAACATCGGTTCCATTGCCGGTAGTTTTGAACCTAGGCATGAAAAAGATCACATAGATGATAACTTTACAAGACATACGTGAATGGTGGGAGTGAAAAATTGAAAATTACACTAAGAATTATGCAAGAAG
>JASDQU010587922.1:23950-40002 GCA_032191745.1 Picea mariana | reverse complement strand
CTTTCCACATCCCCTTGGCTCACCCGTCACCCATCCTTTAATGTCCACCTCATACCCAAGTTATATGTTGGCTAATTAGTACAGGCTAACATATCCATTAGCCTACTGACCAGTTCCCCGCACCTCCAATGGATACCCATTTTCCCTGATAATCTTGTTATTTTTCGCCATTCTTCCATTTTTCACGATACAGATGCCTCTGAAATCACTATTTTCTGCATTCTTTCCATCCACAACCTCCATTAATTCCTGAAATCTACATTCAGTTTCATCCCCTGTTCAAATTTCACAGGCATCAGTTGAAGTGATTGCGCCAAAGTCCAAACAATAGGAAATTGATGAAAATCCTTTCCTTCCGCCTCCAGTCGACATCGACCAAATCCCTCTGGCCGACAAAGATTACCTGATTTCTGAGCCCAAATGTGAATTCGATTTCGTTGAGCTACACTTGTGGTTCAGAGACACTTTCTTAGACCAGAGTGACGAGATAGGACTCTAGGATTCCAATCTCCCACGATACTTGTTTCCCCAAATTCATGATTTCCCCGAATTCGCCCTCAAGTGTCAGGCTCATTACCTTCCCAATCAGAGAGCTAATGTTTTGTCCTCTGAAGAGACCTGGTCACTATCACACCCGAAGCCATTGACCAAATGCTACAAATAACTAGAGTTGAATCCTTCTCTCCTTTTACCATTAAGATCCTAACCGAAATGTATCAAAAGTTGTCTTTTCCCCAGAGAATGCAGATTTTTGAAATTTTCCTCCTTGAAAGTGCCCCATTACCCAAATAAAATCCCTCATATCAATCATTGATTTTCTCAGTAAAAGGAAATCAAATTATTTCCTCCCTTTGTAGCCTACTTGGATACTACTCGGACAAGTGGGTAGATGAGCCAATATTGGGTTATCTGTCTATCTTCTATACCGAGGAAATCCTCACAGTGCAGTTCAACTACAACAATTTTCTAGCCGAGAATATTCACGAGCAACTGTTCAAATTTCCCACAGAAGACATGTTCTGGTATTCTTCAATACTGTCATACTTGTTTGTATTTTTCCATACAGACAAATTCTTGTTTTCCATGCAGAAGCTAGATCAGAATGGCAAACCACGGTTGGTCACATCCTGGATGTCACTACTGAGAAGGAACTCACCAGATTTCACCTTCAATCAGTTCATAGATCAGTTCTACCATCCAGTGGTAAGTATGCTCAGCGACTGATGAGAAACAAGGATAAACAAAGAAATCCAATGAATTTTACACCTCTCAGACCTTGCCAAGACCGGAGACTCATACCTGTACCAAAAACACATAAATCAGAATCTATGGATGTGAGTTGGCTCCCTACAAATTGCCTAGATATTTGCCCATGCATATATTCTCCATGGAATATATTAGAAAAATGATTAACTCAGATGATATTCATTTTGTAGCCTTCAAGATGAAACAACAATTTAGGATCAAGGGACATATATGACCTTTCATCTGTAACAGCCGAGCTGCAGGGGAAATGGCCGATAAACTTTTAAAGGAGATGAAGTTCAGCATCAGTTTCTCGTGGCACTATGATCCTTGCAGCATTATTGCAGAAACTAGGATAAAAAATAAAATCTCTCCATATACTCATGTTCCCAAAACCGAAATTGAGAAGTTCATGAATCAGACAGAGTGGGAAATGAACACTTTGGAAGAATCAGAATGATGGCCTCCCTCAGTCAGTGTTTCACAAACCATTACTCCACAGGTACTTGCAGAGAAGAGGCCCAGAAAGGAATTATCCCCATCATTCATTGAAGCCCCAATAGAGGATTTTCGGGTTTACAGGAAAAATCCCAAGATCAGCCATACCCTTGACAGATCTAGGGGAGAAGAGACCCATTCTACTACAGTAGTAGAGAGAGAAAATTCACCATTATTCTCAAGCAGTCAGCAAACGATGTCTACCTCTTCATCAAATAACTAGACTGACACCACCTTGACTGCCTAACCATCATAAGGATCCACAGGACTAAGTATTTTTGAAAAATACAATCTGATTAAGAAAAAGAATGAGATGTTGACTAGCAGCACCTATGCCCAATTCTGGAAACAAACATCAACAACACAGCATAGAATACTCTATGCCTTTGATACTGAAAAGGGGAGAATGCATATGGCTTTCTTACAGGCACAGGTGCCTCAACCAAAGGAAATTTCTGACTACAAAAGGTCAACTTTCGAGTTTGATGTTGCAGAGATACATCCAACTAACCAGATGGACTTGCACAGACAAACCGGAGAAATGTTTTTCTCAACATTGGAAAACACTTCCACAACTGCTACAAAGTTACAGGTGTCTCTGAACAATGTTTAGACTCAACTAAAGTTGGAGAAAGTGTCATCTTTTGCAAAGGACAAAAGGATCAAATATTTAGAAGAGATAGTACTTAAAATTGGGTATGACCCCTCCAATATGAAAGTAGCTGAAGAAATGCTAAATAAAAAGAATGTTGACATAGCATCCTTGAGGAAACAATTAAAATTTCCATCCACTGAAGACTCACAGGTCAAAGAGATGGTCGAGACAGATGGGCAAAAGGAAGAGATGATAAAGTTAATCATGGAACAGAACGAACAGATCAAGGAGATGGAAGCATAATTTGAAAGGTTAGTTAAGGAAAAGGAACAAACAGATCCCATGGAGTTCATTCCACTGAGTGTGGTTCCCCTCACAGAGTTAACACAGCGACATCATCAGTACCTACCATAGCAGAACTTCCATCAGTTTCCCCAATGACAGTTCTAGGGACATCTGAATCTCTAGCAAAGTCAATGGAGGAGATGACCTTACAAGGAGAAGAAATTAAAAAATTGCATCATGAAATAGAGAATCTCCAGAAACTTAAATCCTCCTTCCAGGCAAGTTACAATACTGAGAGGCACACATCNGAAGAGATGATAAAGTTAATCATGGAACAGAACGAACAGATCAAGGAGATGAAAGCATAATTTGAAAGGTTAGTTAAGGAAAAGGAACAAACAGATCCCATGGAGTTCATTCCACTGAGTGTGGTTCCCCTCACAGAGTTAACACAGCGACATCATCAGTACCTACCATAGCAGAACTTCCATCAGTTTCCCCAGTGACAGTTCTAGGGACATCTGAATCTCTAGCAAAGTCAATGGAGGAGATGACCTTACAAGGAGAAGAAATTAAAAAATTGCATCATGAAATAGAGAATCTCCAGAAACTTAAATCCTTCTTCCAGGCAAGTTACGATACTGAGAGGCACACATCAGAAAAACTTAAGAAGGAAATACAGCAGCTACAAAAGCAAACAGTCATGGGAAAAACAATAGCAGAAGCCAAAGAGCACATTTGGATGGATATCTCAAAATCCATGGCGGAAATTTGGACACTTGTGTAGATCATGTTTGAGCAGCATGAATTAGTGTTGAGGAGAAAGCAGTCTATTGACCGGACAAAGGGACATCTGGGAGAAACTCCCACAGAGGCAAATGAAATCATCGAGTTTCTAAATTCGAAGACTAAAGATGAGCTAGAAAGTCTGGAAATTGAGGATAGGACTGAGACTATCCTCGAGGTCAAGAAAGTCCTGACCAAGAGAGGACTAATGTTACAGTTTGAGGAGAGAACCCAAAACATGGATATCGTAGTTCATAGATTCTTCAACAAGATTGGTGCTTTGCAAAATAAAGGTCTTCCCAGCTTACTGGTTTTAAATGACAAGCTGATGACTTTGTCCGACTACAAGCAAAATATTGCCATGGTGGCAAAGGATAGCTCCAAGTTTTCGGGAATACAGGGTAGCATAATCGGAATGGAATTTTTAGAGACTCTACAGTTGGATCTCAGTATCCAACATGAAATCAAGTATATTTTCATCACCAAGCCAACTTTCACCAAATATACAGAGATGGACAACTTTTACAGAAGGTTACTAAAAGTCACCATTCCCAGTCAAAAGAGATGGGAGGATATGTGCACTCTGATCAAGTGAGTGATGAGGTGTACAATCCAAGTCAACATGCAAAGCAGTCAAATTCAAGTTGATGACTCGCCAATAACCTTCCCCAAAATCATCATGGATAATCCGACAGATCATTAGCAGTTCCTATATTTTTGTATTTTGTTAACTAGTTAGTTTTATTTAGACTCCACCACGTCCTGATCATTAATGACATGATTGTTAGTAATATTTCTTATAAATACTTCAAATTTCGAAGTATCGAGGGTTGATCTTTACACCCAAGCAAGATGTAAGCACTGTAATCTTTCTCAAAATATCTACCAGTAATAAAAAGGGTGTTTCACAGGATTCCTACATGTTAACCGTTGGTGATGTTTACTCCTCTTCGTTGAATAGTTTTTTTGTCTTCGTAATCATTTGTGTTTTATATATTTGATCATTTAAAAGAAGTTAAAGTTGCAGAATTTATCTTTGTATACTCTGTTTATGGATTTTAAATATCTTAAATATCTAAGTGTTTGTCTTCTGATGTTATGATAAAGAAATTCTTAAATGCTTCTTTATTTTAATTGATTATCTCATCTTTTCTCCCTATCCATCATTTTAACTCTAAAGGATCTAACAGTTGCATTATCCTGCCCTGTGAAAAGACCTTATAAAAACTTTTCTTTGGTCTCAAAAATTTATAAAGCAGACCCTATAGCCCAATGGATGTGTAAACCATATTTCAGCCATTTTATAAAACAAACAACAGAGTCTTATTTATTTAACTAGCCTAATATCTAAAACCTGAAACATAGTTAAATCTTACAGAGAGATCCCTCTCTGAAACTGGCATGGCTAGATCCCAGTTTCAAAGTGGTTGGATAAAGTTACCTCTGATAAATTTCTTCTACCTCCCGATAACCTCTGGGAATTTACAGAGCAATAACACATTGGCACCAATGCAGATAGAAAACTCAGCAAGAAAACTACAAGCAAGCTCAACCATCATAATCGGTTGTCGAGTCCTCTATCTCTTCATCTTCCTGATGTGTAAATTTTAAACTATTATGACTAATCAAGATATGAAAAGATGGGATGCAAACTTCCATGACTCTTCATATTCCCTTGGCATGAAATATTTTGTATACACCTCCCTACGAATGAATGGCAGTTAGTATTGGTGATGACTTCTTGTTGTTTTTGTTTTTATGAATAGCTTCATAACTTTTTTTCCATAATATAATGCTTGCGTCAAGAGAAGAAAGATATGAATATGGAATATTTTCAAAGAATGACCATACCAACATCCACACACCTCATTCTTGCATTAATCCTAAATATATTTTTTTTAAATAGATATATTTTGTCTCTCTTGCGATGACACAGATCATCGATAGTATGAATAGTTCATCCCAACTATTGACCATTTATCTCACTTGCAATGCATTGTTCATCACAGAAACTAGGATTGGTCATTTCTCTTGCGATGAAGAGGATCGATGATAGTATGAATAGTTCGTCGCAACTATATATTGTTTGTTTCTCTTGCGACGCATAGTTCATCGCCCAAACTAGGATAGATCATTTCTCTTGCATCGAAGAGGGTCATCAATTGTATGAACAGTTCGTCTCTCTTGTGACTAATTTTTCATCGCAGAAACTAGGATAGGTCGTTTATCTCTCTTTTGATGATCATCCTCAGTTTTAATTTGTGTGACAACCATCCTCGGTTTTCGTTATTGCGACGATCATCTTTGGTTGTCTTTCTTGCGACGATGACCATTGGGCATCTCTCGTGTGATGAGCATTGTAAGTTGTCTCTCTTGCGACGACCTCTGTAGGTTTTCTCTCTTGTGACAACTTTCCCAGCTTCGTCACACTTTCGATGAAATGTGAAGTGTCGTTTGAGGGGCCCAAGATTCTTTACAATATCCACGACATAATGTCACAAGAGCATCAAAATGGTCATCGCAAAATGACTGAAATTTACTAGTGCCTTGACCTATGTGTCCACTATCTGATCAATGGATTCATGTTCCATGTAATCAGGGTTGAGATCTATTGGTTTCAATTGTTTTGCGATATTAGAGGTGTCCAATAATGGTGGAAAATATGGTCAAAGGAGGTCCACATTGAACACTGGGTGCAAGCCAAAGAAGGGGGGAGTGTTGATCTCAAAAGTATTGTCAACCACAACCTTGGTGATAGTGTAAGGCCCATAGCAAGGTGGATGCAGCTTTTGATGGGGCCCTGTAAGGCATTCTTTATAAAACTGTAACCATACCTTGTCTCCCACCTTAAAATTGTGTGGTACCTAGTGTTTTTCATGGCATTTCTTGTACTTAGCATTGGCTTTCTTCAAAATTGCATGGACCTATTGGCGGATGTGTTGAATCCTCTCAATGAATCTGGTAGCGTTTTTAGCCTGAGAATGAACATGGGAAGACTTTTTCTGTGTGTTTGAAAGAGGTAGTGCAACATCCATGGGATCCAAGGGTTGGAATCCTAGCCCCACCTGAAATGGGATATGGCCAGTGGAACTATGGAGTGCCTTGTTGTAGTTGTGCTGAACATAGGCAAGAATCTTATCTCGTGTACATGGATTCTTAGATTTATGCATGCACAAGATGTGCACAATCATCTTATTGACAACCTCTAGTTGGCCATTAGTTTGGTGGTGAAAGGCAGTGGATTTAGTGAGCTTGGTGTCCAACAATGACCAGAGACTCGACCAAAAAAGGTTTAGGAACACGCTATCCTAATATGAGGTGATGGTCTATGGTATCCCAAAATGGACCCACACCCATTCGAAGAAGATCTTGGTATTATCTTTCTTTGTGATTCTCTTCATGCAAGTTGTGAGAATGGCCATATTTGAAAATTGATCAACCACCACAAATACACAATCATTTCAGTGCTTGGTGGATAGAAGGCCAGGCATGTAATCCAACGAGATGGATTCCCAAGGCCTCTCGGGAGTAGGAAGAGGGGTGTATAATTATTGCTTCTTGATGGCTTGGAAATGGCACAAGCAGTGTAAGATCTGATATACTTGTTGACATCTTGTCAAAGTTTTAGCTAATAAAAATTTTTATGTAGAATGGCTAGAGTTTTCTCCATGCCAAATCATCCTACAATCTGACTGTAGTGAACCTCCCAAATTAGCTTGGCACGATCACTTGTGGGAACATAGCGGTGTCCTAGATGGAATAATAGTCCATCCTAGATGTGAAAATTTTTTATATTCATGCATGTACCCAAGAGATGATAGGTGGTAGTGAAGTCAAGATATTGTTGATAAAGTTGGGGCCACTCAAATTCTTCCTTCCCATAGGAATGGAGCACGATGGTGAGTGCAGCCACAGGAGGTCGACTGAGGCAGTCAGCGACATGATTAGTGCTCCCTGTCTTATATTTGATGTTGAGATGGACCTGCTACAGGTATGTGGACCACTTTTGATGGCGATTGTTCTGCAACTTCCCATGTGTTTGTATGAACTACAAAGGCTTGTGATCAATGTGGATGATTGTCTCCTTTCCTATAATATAATGTTTCCATTGATGACAGGCTTGCACAATGAAATACATTTTTTTGTCATAGGTGGGGTATTTATGGAAAGTATATGAGAGTGTCTCACTATGGTATGCTATTGGATGACCATGCTGAGTGAGAAATATGCCTACAACATAGTCGGATGCATCAGTCTCAATCTCGAATGGTTGTTGCAGATTGGGTAAGGAGAGTACTGGACATGAGCACAAGCAATGCTTTAGATTATCAAATGCTCGTTGGTGTGCCTTCCCCCATGTGAACTTTTCCCAACCACTACCCTTTGTCAATTGGTTGAGGGCCCATGCAATATGGGAGAATCCCAACACGAACTATCGGTAGAAGTTGGCAAGTCCCAAGAATATTTGAAGCTCGGTTAGTGTGGTTGGGGCTAGCCAGTCATGGATGAATTGGATCTTATATAGATCCACATGTACCCCATGCTCATTAACAATGTAGCCCAAGTATTGGACCTTATTCATGCCAAAGGATAATTTCTTCAAGTTGGAATATAACTTGTGTTGTCACAGAGTGCTAAAAACCTGTTGAATATGTTGCATGTTCTCCTCCCAAGTTCTTCTGAATATGAGGATGCCATATAGATATAACACCATAAAAGAGTTGGTGAAGGGTATTAATACATCATCCATCAACCTCATGAAAGTGGTTGGTGCATTTTTTAATCCAAAGGGCATGACCAAGCATTTGAAGATACCTTCTTTAGATTTGAAAGTTGTCTTCTATACATCTATCGATTCAATGGGAACCTAGTGGTAGCCAGAATTTAGGTCAATCTTGCTGAAGAAATTTTCCCCCTTGAGTTGGTAAATAAGGTCGTCARTTTGGGGAATTGGGTACTAGTTCCTRACTATGATTTTATTTAATKCTCTGTAATCAATGCAGAGCTACCAGGTCTCATATTTCTTTTGCACCAGTACAATCGGGCTTCCGAAAGGAGAGGATTTGGGTCTGATGTGATCCTTTTGAAGAATATATTGGATCTAACTCTTGATTTCATCAGTTTCCATCCATGAGYGATGATATATTGGTCCATTAGGYAGAGGTGCACCGAGGGTTAAATCAATATGAGGCTTGACTTGGCAGTGTGTCAATACCCTGGTGGGTGGGGAGAAGATTTCTCTGTACTCTTCCATGATCCCGTCCACTTTCTTCTTCTACAAAGAGAGGCTYTATGTAGAGKTCATGGATGTGGYGATGACCTTMTTCTTACTGTGATCATGGATCATAAACAAGACGTACTTCTCGATCTGTGAAATGACCTTACTGCATTGCTTAGGAGAGATTAAAGAAATAGAGGTAGGTGACGTTACCTATGGTATCATGTACAATTGTCTACCCAAAGTAATAATAACACTACAAGGTCTAGAATCATACACAACATGTCGCTTCCACAAATATGATTGTCCTAAAACAACATCACAAAATTCAAGTTGAAAAATATTTGACAATACCTTGTCTTTGAAGGGCTTGATGTCGTAGGGAAGAAGACATTGTTGGTTGACGTGGAGATCTCTTCCTTGGAGAATCCAGACAATGGTGTAGGATTGTAGATGCGGTGTCATTGGCAGGTCTAGCCTCTTGATGACCTTTACTGATATCATTTTCTTATTAATGTCTCTATCGACAATGAAATGAAGCGAAGCCCCCTTTACCCACATATATGAGTGAAAGAGACATTCCACTTCCTCTATTTCTTCTTGTTCACTTGGCTAGAATTTGGTGGTAGCAATAGTGGCACTAGGTTTGGAATCGATAATACGCTTCCCTCCTTCTAGATTTGATTCAAATTTAGAATCTACCTCTAACTCAGAAGCTTTCATCTCAACCACCAGTGACTACTTGGAGCGAAATTCTCCGGTGTTGTGCTAAGAGATTTTATGGTATTCACACCATAAAATAGATTGTATGGTATTCTCATGTCCTTCTTTGACTTCTAATTACCCTTCTTGTGTTTCATCTTGGACGAGTTGTCCTGAGAGTGGCCATATTTTCTCTATCCATTTTTTGTGGGTTGGGTGGCCTTTTCCCTGCTTCGGCTGTGAGGATTTTGTAGATCCAAACTCTCACCTCTTCTGCTTAAAATTCTGCTCGATCTTGACAGCATATTTATGAGCTGCACCTAATGATGCGATGTCCGGAAACTCCATTTCTATTTGAATGTATCTATGAATACAGTCGCGATATTTCAGTCGCGATATTTGAGCACTAGATGTCATTCAGAGTCTTTGATACCCAATTTGGTGCACAGGGTATGGAAAATATTGGTGAAAAATGGTATTGTTTGGTCCCATTCCTGACACAGCATAGTCCATCTTGTGTATTGGTCCTCGTAGCTTCCTACAGGGTAGTATTATTCTTTAATAGAATCCCTGAAGGCATCCCATGCGGGGGAGACTGCAAATATTGTAGATCCCTCTATGACCCTTTTCACAGAGTAAGTATCCCACCAGTCCTTAACATGGGGGACGAGCTTGAGGAGTGAAAAATTAATCTTTTCCCTGTTGAAAAATTTGTGGACCAAAAAATACCCTTCTTGCAAATTCAACCATTTATATATAGATTCTGCATCTATCAATCCTTCAAATAATGGAATATCAAAATTTACTTATACCTTGAAGGGGGTTGCAAGGTCGCTTGACGAAGATGTGTCTCTTGTGGGAAGCCACCAAAGGATCTATGCAAAGTTGTCCATCATTTCGTTACTTTGTCATGTAAGGTCTTCCTCGAGCAACATTTTAAAAGCATCTCCTGCTCCATCATCTTTCTTCTCATCCCCCATGATTTTTTGTTGGGCTCGACATGATCGATCTTACAAAGGATCGACTAGTTCGAGTCCCAACTTCTTTACCCAGATCTTGTCGGGGACATGCACGAAGAAAAATAAATGAAGAGAAAACCGCTTTGATACTACTGATCTAGATTTATGAGCAAAACGAAATAATTAATAGACTGAATACAATAACACAAACATATGGAGAACAACAACATATATCCAATGAACAATAACTTCTATTGAATAAATAAAATAGGTTGAAACTGTAAAACTGCAGAACTAAAAACAACTTGCTTGAATGGTGGTAGTTATCTCTGAGAAGTTATGTGGTTGCTACGCACATCTATCTAATCAGAATGATTACAAATAGACTCCAGAGGATTTTTTAACATTATTTACGAATTCCAAAACCCTAGACATCCAAAAACCTAACCCTGGGAGATGAACTACCAAAAGTTATGTGGGCCCCGATGGGTAAGTTGGTATAAGTTGGTACCTCAACTTTCTAGGGTTGTAACTTTTGCATACAACCTCCGTTTTAGGTGTGAGATAGCTCGTTGGAAAGGCATTTTCAATAAATACACACTATTCCATCAAAATCTGACTCCATATATATTTTGACTATGGAAATCCAAAAAAACACTGTTTAGGGCCCCAAAACGGCCCTGGAAGTACATAAAGATGTACTGACATGAAAACTTCCAAAATAAGCCAGTTGGAATAGGCAGATGACCACTATATGTTGTGTATAGATTCATTATATCCAAGAAAATGTAGAACCCACAATTACAAAGAAATTTCATCATTATAGAGAAACATGATGAACTAGAAATTGTCAAGATGAGACAGTTGGAATAGGTGGGTGGCCACCAATATCCACCTGGATCATCAACTCTTGACTAAAACCCATGTTGATCAACTGACTCATAAATATTTTTGATGATATTGTTGTCATGTAAAGCATAAACACACAAATTATAAACCCACCATCTAAGAAAAAAAAAATATAATCAATCCAGCAGTAACAACTATTGTGATGCTACCAACCGTATGCAATACCCTTGCACAATCGAGAATCAATATTACGAGTGTGGCCCTATACAACTTGGGAATTATAATGATAGTTTTTTGGATATTACCTGCAAATGGATCTAATGAAGATTTTTTTAAAGAAATGATTGCTTTCCTCGCTTACTAGTTTCGAACAATCAAATTGGTTGTCTGCTTGGGAGAGGTGGAAAAGTCATGGAGAAAATGAAAACTGATAATGGCTCTTTTATCGAAGGAAAAATTTCCCTCTTGTCCATGACTACTAATTATTGTGTTCAGATTATGCGGGCCTCCTTAGTTGTTAACAAATATTTATATGAGGTTTCATTCAGACTTCATAAAAACTGGATTTTCTGAAGCAATTGAAACCCTTGGGATAAGGAATCAAAATCAATGGTTGATTTTGATGAAAATGAAGATATGTGCATGGTTTTGATAGAATTTTAGGAAGTGGAAAATCCTATCACACTCAAAATTGCGAGGAATGGACCGGTTATCCAGAGCGGGAAGTTGTTTCATCAAGTTACTTCAATGAACAAATGGACCCAACAAACTTGAAGGGTAAATTTTGGTTACAACATTAATCCTTATATATAAAGTGATATATCTAATGATTGAAGAGAGGTGGCCTAGACTTTGTCAAAAGAGATCACTTTTAAAGTTTTACCTCACTACAATATTACAGATTTCTAGTTTGATTATTTAGAAAATAGGCCCACCCATCATCAGGAAGATGGGATGATATTGGTTATGGAATAGTATATGACCATTATTCTGCATCAAATCATAAGTGGAAAGCATATTATGCATGTTATTCTTTGGGTGAATCGACTAGAATCCATATATAGGAAGAAGGAGTCAAGTCAATCTAGAACTAACCGACCAACTAGCAATAAGGAAGTCGAATTAAAGCATTGTGAGGAGGTTCAACTGAGAAAAGAAATCGCACCCACTGTGATAATCACTGCAAATTATGGATATATATAGAACTAATAATGACTGCATGGTGTCATTGCAGAAACATCAAATTTTCATCATTCTCGGAATCAAAGAGCAACCATAAATGCATTTTCAAAAAGTATTGTTTGAAGGAATGAAGACTAACAATATGGGAAGTTGACCCAAAATGAATAATAATGAAGGGCACAGGCTAGTTGACATCAATTGAGAATCAACCAATGAAATCATTATCATGGAGTTTTATGATATAATGCATTACATGAAGGATATTGTAAATCATTGTTTATTCAAGTCAAGATAATAGTTAAGTCTTTAGTCTGAGTCTAGTCGAATCAAAAAGAAAAAATACATACCTTGTTTCCTAAATCAATTGATTAAACTACGCAATTGAGTTAATCAAGTCAAATCAATGGAAACGTTCCTCTTCTTCCAAGGCAAGTGATCCCCTCTGCCATTTTAATGTAATTTTGTACTCAGTCGGCGATGTCAAATCCTCATCGAATCAGTCAATACCTAGTCATTACTATAAGCCCTGGAAAACTACTAAAAGTTAGAGAGTTGTAGTTGAGTCGAAGAAAAACTATCCTTCATAAAACCTTAATTTACAGTCTCCATACATTCCCAAAATATCTAACAACATAAGACGCATAAAAAAAAACACAAATAATTTGATAAGTAGAAAAGAAGTAAAAGATTAAGAACTCATGATGAGAATCGATGATGAACATGTCAGAAGCGGTTAAGGGAATCCAAGAGAGACATCCCCAAGAAGACACACACATGAGCTCTTAAAATAAAGGATGATGGCACAAATGTTGAATTGATCAAGCTCTCTGGTGTAAAAATTGCACAATAGTTTCTGCGTTGTAACCTCAGAAGCCAGAAAGCAGAGAAATGGTAGGTTGGTCGAGGCAAGGAGCTCCATTGTAGGGTGTTGTGTAGGTGTGCGATGATCCCAAGACGAGCCACTCACCACCCCAAAGGCACCAAAGAGAAGTGCAACAATAGGATCAAGAGGACCATTGTTGGGTGGGAGAAAAGTGATGAGAGACTCGTTGATTGCACAGGAATTTACCAGAATGAAGATGAAGGCTAAAGAGTAACATGTCCTTAATTATCTGCACACTTTCTCAGGACAAGAGAGGAATTGATTGTGGGGGAGATGTTGAGGGGACTTTTTAGGCCCTAATTTTCATAAAACATATGTATTATTAGACATTATCCTAAGTCTAATGTAAATCAAGTAAATTCTCTATGTGTAATAAAGGATAAATATACCTAACTAAGGATTAGTTAGAGCGAGTACAACTTCCCCAACTATCCTTCCTATGTATAAATAACCCTAAATATGGAATACAAACATGGAATGGAATTCCTTCCCCACATTTATCACCTTCTTTGTTTGGATGTGTGTGTGTTGATGTGTGTTCCAATGTAGCCTCTCTCGTGGATGCTTTCCTCAATTTCCTGGACTACAACAATGCGGGTGGTGCCACGTGTCAAGTGGAATGGTATTTTTTGCGAGGAGAATTGTACATGGTTGGAGAACATGATGACATCAGCAGGCACATGTCATGCCATGTGTTGTAACACATTGACAGTCATGTGTTAATTCGATTCAGCATGTATTATGATGTGTCATATTGGGAGTATGCTACATTGAGTCTATGCATCGAGAGTAGGCTAGTTTTGCATTGAGGCCTTTAGGTCATTGCCTTAAATATTATTCATTAGATCTAAAGGCTAAGAGATCTTAGTCATTCATCAGAGCAGGGTTGTTGGAGTAACTGAGAGAAAGGTTAAAAAGAGGTTCAAATGAAAAGGGACTCTAAGAATTAACGAGGATCATCAATCAAAGAGTCGGTGAGATGTAAGGATAGTCATTGATCTGTCATGGACCCCACTTGATCATTTAATGGGAGAAAGAACAGAAGGGCTTTAACCATCAATTAAGTAAATGAACCGAGGAAATTAGAGCCATTGATTTATGACTCTAAGGACCGTTAGATCCATCGGAGGATGTCTTCGAAACAAACCTGTCAGAGAGGCGGTGAAATTAGGAGTGGATGTACTTTGATTAAGAAGAATCTTTGATGACAAAGAAAGGCTTCAAGTGAATTCTAAGCCATTGATTTGGAGGGCCCTATAGGTCAAAGACCCAATCAACCATGTGGAAGGCACCACACTAGATACCACTTCAGTGCCATGTCAAATGGCACAAGTGATATGGAGCTACGAGGATTCCACGTGGTAATGAGGTGATTGTTGGCCAAAGAGGACCCGCAAACTTTAAAATGATGTAAATTTTGATCCATAACACATATTTGGGTATGGTAATAGTCATTGGAAATATCTCGATGAGTATAATCCATCTATGGGTTCTATTCAATGGAAAGTAACAAAGTAAGGAAGAGGAAGTTTTTACACTCCACCAGCCTAAGGAGGATTAGGGGATTGGGTGTGTTACAATGTGCATCCCCAAGTGAGTATAATAGAAGGAACTTGACCTTAACATTGATGTGGTGGTGGAGACTACTCTAATACTTGACAATAGGGTTAGATTCCTTCCCTCCAATTTTCAAATGAGACAAAAAGGAATGAAAATAATTATTATAGTCATAAACTAACTCGACATGCAGGTGGTAAAATTGTTTCTATCTCATGTATTCAACTCCCTAGTGTTGAAACATTATGTTCATCACACCTCTAGGTCTTGTAGAGCCAATCAATCAAAGTTTGAATTGGAATTTGACTAAAGAGGTCAATTAGGAAATGAATTGGTCAGTCAAGTTGACCATAGGTGGTTCTAATTGACAACTTGTGCACATGTCAAGGTAGAAAAGTTAGATATTTGAGCATACCTAAGGTGATCAAAGTTGACTATGTCTTCCTCATTCTAAGGGAGTTAGTTATATTTTGGGTTATTATAAATGATCCTATGGATTGAACTATTATGAAATTTATTATGTTATCCATTATATGTCTAGATATTCTCACTTGTGTTTCAGTGTTGTAGCGGTGTCTTTAAACACCACCTCCCTTTGGAATTCATTGTTCTTCACTTCTGCAATTCCTTGGTTCTCCAACATGGTATCAAAGATGTTGGTTTAATACCCAACCTACTTTCTACAAGTATGTTTGGAGGTTGTCACTTGTATGCATTATAATCATGTTGAATCTGTCCAATAGTTCAACTCAGGGTTTAACTTGCAAATTGGATTAGGGTTTTGCAAAATGGTTATGAGTTTTAAGAAAAAACATGTGGTTTTAAATGGCTGCAACTATGGCATGTGGGTCCAAAATATGGAAATTCTATTAAAGATTAAAGTTCTTTGCTAGTTTACCAAAAACATTTTTCTATACCCTAAGGATGATTAACAAAAGTTTATCATCGATAGGAAGAAGATGAGGCTATAAGATGTATAACAACATGCATCTCCAAGGACATTCACTTTCATACAAGTGAGATCAAATGTCTAAATCAAATATGGAATAAGTTGAAGTCACTATTAAACAAGATCGATGAAATGTAGGTTATGAAAATTGAGAAAGAGTCGATCCCTATTAATATCTCTCCTTTGATATGATTTTAAACTATTTGGCTTAGTTGAAGTAGCTTTAATTGAAAATGTGTGAATGTGGAAAGGAATTTTCAAAGAAAGATGGTCATATTATAAAAGCTAATATTAATGAATATAAAGACACCCTATGATGTTTTATGTTAAAAATTTTGTTCTTC
>JASDQU010587922.1:9847-21384 GCA_032191745.1 Picea mariana | reverse complement strand
AAAGAAGGTTGAATTATGGCCTAATAGGTTTGTTGTGAAGGTTATTAACAACGAAGTTGTTGTTTCTACTAACTTGGTACTCTTAAAGATAGGGATAGATTGTACAATGTTTATGTTTTCCTTAAGTATGATCCAAGACTAATAGCACTTATAGCCAAGATTGATGACTGGGTTAGAATTTGGCTGAAGTGATTTAAACATATGAATTTACAAAGCATGAAATTGATGTTGAAGTTCAATATGGTCATTGGACTACCTAAAGTAGTTCCTCCTTATGGTGTATGTAAAAGGTGTGTGCTTGGAGAGAATAAATAGGTTGCATTTGAAACAAGGAATGCATGGAGAGTAAAGAATGAACTAGAACTAATCGATAAAGACCTCTATATAATGAACCAACCATCATTAGTACATGCAAGGTATGCGTTGACCTGCATTGATGATGTTTATAGGTATATTTATGTATAATGATGGAAAAATAAGGATTGTGTCTTTGAGAAGTTCAAGGAATTAAGGGAATTAGATAAAATGCAATGTGGTCAACTTGTGAAATATCTAAGATATGAAAATGGAGGAGAATATGTGAGTGATAACTTTGAGAACTACTTGTCATAGCATGGTGTCCCTTGAAAAATATTTGTACTTTACACACCTCAACATAACAGTGTTATTGAAAACAAGCATTAGACCTTGGTTGAAATGGAAGGATGTTTTCTTCAAGGCAAAGGTATGTCAACTAGATTTTGGGAAGAAATATTTTACTACTCAAACTACCTTTTCAACATGATTATGACCAAAATTGTTTAGGATATGACTCCTCTTGATAAATGGAGTGAATTGTTGGGTATGTGTTATATTTTTTGCATGACTAGCATTAGTGTCTGCTACATTGTGTCGGGCAAGCAGGGAGGGTTTTTTTGGGGGGGGACTAGGCCCCCCCTCGAAGGTTGCAAGCAAGTGATAAGCCCCCTATGTAGGGGTTGCGGGGTAGCGCCCTTGAGAAAATATTTCTTCCTCGAGAAACATGTCACATTTTTCCTTGTTTTTCATGTCCCCTTGATTTTCGTGTCCATTGTTGGGTGGTCTTTCGGGACATGTTTTTTTTCGATGGTTTTCTATTTCCGGTTAAGGAATTAGGGTTGTTGACTAATCCATGTCATTGGGTTAGGGCTTTGTATGTATCTCGCTCCTATATGTATATTTTATTGTAAACAATGTATGATGGTGAATGAATATAGAATATGTTGGTTTTCTCGATTTGGGTTTCCAGGGGAAAAATATTTGTGTAATGTGTGTATTTTCCATTGTATATTTTATGTTCTTTTGATTGAAAATATGTTTGTAGTAAGTATTGTACAAGGTTAAAATCTACATTTGGTATCAGAGTAATTATTGGCTTCAAGGGGATGCCTTTGTGGTCAAGGGTTTGGATCAACACTGTGATAATCCTTGTTATAGTGGAATATCTATGGTATTGATTCTTAAAGTGAAGAGAAATGGCGAGAAGTTTGAAAATGGAGATCGAGAAGTTTAATGGGAAAAAATTTTAGTTGTGGAAGCTCAATATGGAAGATCTATTGATGGACAGAGATCAGTGGATCATGGTTGATCCAGGTACTGCACCTACAACAACTTCGTTAGATGACTAGAAAAATTTGGATCAGAAGGAGAAGAGCACAATCCAATTGTGTCTCTTAGATTTAGTATTGTTGAATGTGTCAAAGGAAGCTACAGTCAATGATTTATGGGATAAGTTGGGGAAGTTGTATCAGTCTAAGTCCCTAGTAAATAAACTATTCCTGAGAAAGAAGTTGTATAACCTGAGGATGAGAGATGGAGACTCGGTGGCAAAGCATTTCAATGCCTTCAATATTGTGGTAAGTCAGTTACTATCTATTGAGATCAAAATTTTATATGAAGACAAGTCTATCAGTTTATTGTGCTCTTCACTAGACTCGTGGTATAGTCTGGTTGTGGCCATAGATATTAATACAACTACCTTGAATTTTGATGAAGTGGTCTCATCATTATTCTCGGAGGAGATCAAATGGAAGAACATGGGAGGATAGAGCACAGGTGCATTATTTGCAAGAGGATGCTCCTAGGAAAGAAATATATCTAAGTCCTCAAGTGGCAGATCTAAGTCTAAGGGTAGATCTAAATCTCTCAAAAATTTTGTGGAGGTATGCAGGAGATGTGGAAAAGAAGGGCACTACAAGAAGCAGTGTAGATCCAAAATTGAGAAAAAGAAGGGATCTGAAGAAGCTCCTTCTATAGAATAAAATACCTCCAAGGAATAAGGAGGGGATGTGTACTTGGATTATTCAAGCACACATTTATATCATGAGGCATGGTTGGTTGAATTAGGTGCATCCTTTTATATGACTCCCCAGAGGGAGTGGTTCTGTGAATATGAAAGGTATGATGGAGGTAATGTTTTCCTAGGTGATGACTCGACAACCAGAATCATAAGACAAGGAAAATTCAAGTTGAGGCTCATATATGGAAGGATTAGAAAAATACTTGTTGTTCTGCACATCCTAGGTTTGGCCAGAAATTTGATTTTTGTAAGCATAATGGACGATGCAGGGGTAAAAATAATATTTGAAAAGGAAACTTGTAGGATGGTTCGAGAAGCAATGGTGTTGCTGAAGGGAGTTTGGTTTGGAACTCTGTATAAGCTGCAAGGAAGCACTATTAGTGATGGGTGTAATAGTTTCATTGTTCTTGATATTGGAGTTGAAGAAGAAAGAACTCCTACAGTCTCTGGAGAAAAGGTTATGTTGTGGCATCAAATACTGGGGCATATCGAAGAGAAGGTTATTTGACTACTACACAGTAAAGGTATGGTTGAAGGTATTTCTAACTACTCTCTGGATTTTTATTTATGTGAACTTTGTGTATATGGAAAGCAAAATTGGGTAAGATTCCCTTCTAGTGCAATGAGGGCGGAAGGAATTTTAAAGCTAGTTCATAGTGATGTGTTTGGACCTATTTCGGTTCCATCATTGGGAAAATATGTGTACTATGTCTCATTTATATATGACTTATTGAGGAATAATTGGATAACATTTCTTCGGGAAGAAATCTGAAGTCTTTGACAGGTTTAAAGAGTTTAAGGATCTTGTTGAGAACCAAACAGAGAAAAGAATTAAGGTGTTGAGGACACATAATGGTGGAGAGTTCTGTGGGGATGAATTTGAAGAATTCTATAAGAAGTGTGGTATAGAAAGGAAAAATACTACTCCATATACACCTTAGCATAATGGAGTTGCAAAAACAATGAACAGGGCATTGATGGAAAAAGCAAGGTGCATGCTCAATGGTGTCGGGTTAGGGAAAGAATTTTGGGTAGACGAAGTGGGTATTGCATGTTACCTGGTCAATATATCACCCTCATCAGCATTGTATGACAAGACTCCACAAGAGATATGGACTGGTAATAAACCATCACTCACACATCTCAGGGTATTTGGCTATGAGGACTATGTTCATGTTCCAAAGGAAAACAAGAGTAAGCTAGATAAGAAAGTTGAAAAGTGTATCTTTATTGGGTAAAAATATGGTCTCAAATGTTATAAGCTTTGGAACCCATAAACTAAAAAGGTTGTGTATATCCAAGATGTGGTATTTAGAGAAATGAAGAATGTAGTTAAATAGGAATTCATACCAAGTAAGGAAGAACCAGAGAAAATAGAGTTTGATTTAAAGGATGATGAATCAGACTCTACAAAAGAACAAGAATCAGAAGAAGAATATCCTCATACTCCAGTATTGAGGAGATTGGTTCAAGAAATAAGGATACCGGAAAGGTATACTCCATTTGATTTTCATTCAAATCTTGTTTTGTCTATTACTGATGATGATCATAGAACTGTTAGAGAGGCGGTAAATTCAGAGGATGGAAAAAATCTGGAAAAAGGCCATGGATGAAGAAATGGTAGCCTTGGATAAGAATGAGGGTTGGGATCTAGTGGAATTGTCGACTAGAAGAAATCCCATTGGAAGCAAATGGGTATTTAAAAAGAATTTAAACGCAGAAGGCAAAGTGGAGAAATACAAATCTCAGTTAGTAGCAAAGGGTTATTCCCAGGTTGAGGGAATTGATTTTGGTGAGATTTTTTCTCTTGTTCCCAAGTTAAATTATATTATATTTATGTTATCTATTGTTGTTGCATTTGATTTTGAAGTATAATAGATGGATGTGAAGACATCATTTCTACATGGGGATCTAGAAGAAGAAATCTATATGAAGTAGTCAGAAGGTTTTGTTGTGAAGGGAAAGGAGTTGTTATGCAAGATGAAAAAGTCCTTGCATGGTTTAAAATAATCACCAAGGATGTGGTATCAAAAAATTGATACTTATATGTTGGGACTTGGCTTCACAAGAAGCAAAGAGGATCATTGTGTGTATTTTAAATTAATTGGTGATCATTTGATTTATTTGGTATTGTATGTGGATGACATGTTGTTGATAGGAAACAACAAGGAGATTATCCAAGATGTGAAAACTCAGTTGTCATCTAAATTTGACATGAAGGATCTCGGTGTTGCAAATTTCATTTTGGGCATGGAAATTAAAAGAGATCGAGGAAAGAGGAAACTATGGTTAAATAAGAGAAAATTTGTCGAGACAATATTGTAGAGGTTTAATATGCAGAAATGTAAACCGGTCAAGGTCCCTATTATCGTTGGTGTAAACTTATTTCCAGATCAGTGTCCCAAGACATAGGAAGAGGCGGAGGACATGTGTTGTGTTCCATATGCGAGTGTAGTTGGCAGTTTTATGTATGAAATGGTTTGTACTAGAAAAATCATTGCACATGCAGTGGGAGTTTTGAGTAGGTATATGTCAAAAGTAGAGAAGGAGCATTGGACAACAGTAAAAATTGTTTTCAGGCCTTTGTGTGGCACTGCTAGCTATGGATTGTGCTACCAAGGAAGACTAGGATTGGATAGAGTGTTGGAAATATATGGCTTTGTGGATGCACAATGGGTTGTAGATCTGGATCATAGGAGATCTACAAGAGTGTATGTGTTTAACCTGTTTGGAGGAGCAATTAGTTGGATGAGAAAAAGATAGGTTGTAGTGGCACTTTCAACTACAGAATTTGAATACATGGAAACCACTCATGCAAGTAAGGAATAAGTATGGTTACAAATATTTTTTTCAGGTATTGGGTTTGTACAGCAAGCTATAAGGATAGATTATGACAGTCATAGTGCAATTTTTCTGACCAGGAACCTGGGTTGTCATTCAAAGACAAAGCATATTGTTGTTTAATGTCACTTTTTGAGAGACATGGGTGAAGAAAAGAAAGTGTTGTTGATGAAGGTGGACACTTTGAATAATGTTGTAGATTCATTAAAAAATATATGAGCACTGAGAAGTTCTCTTAGTGCAGATGATCTATGGGCATTGTTGCCCTGGATTGTTGACTATGTAACCATGTAACCCCTTGTATGCAAATAAAACAACAAGTGGGAGAATTTTGGATATGTTTTATATTCTTTGCATGACTAGCATCAGTGTCTACTATGTTGCATCGGATGCACAGGGAGGCCTCATGAAACGTGTCGCATTTTTTCATTTTTTTTAGTGTCGCCTCAATTTTCATGTCCATTGTTGGGTAGTTTTTTGGCACATGGTTTTTGTTGATGGTTTTCTATTTACCGTTAAGGAATTAGGGTTTTTGACTAATTCAAGTCATTGGGTTAGGTTTTTGGATGGTGTTGGCTCTTATATGTATGTTGATGTTGAATGAATATAGAATATGTTGGTTTTCCTGGTTTGGGTTTCCAGGGGAAAAATCTCTCTGTAATGTGTGTATTTTCCATTGTATCTTTTATATTCTTTTGATTGAAATTTTTTTTGCAGTAAATAGTGTACAAGGTTAAAATCTACATGAATGAAACCCTCAGTCAAACATCTCAAAAATTTTGGATGTAAAGCATGGGCTCATATTCTAGATGATAAGAGAAAAAATCTAGATGAAAATATTCATGTTTATATTAAATAGTGGGTTAATATAATGTGTCAAAAGCATATGGGTTGTTTGATCCAATCAAAAAAATAGTTATTTGCAAGAGGGATGTTGTCTTCGCGGAGTATAGTTCATGTATTTCTCTATTAAAAATTATCTTCTATATTGTTAAGTAGTTATCCATTTGAAATTGTGAGAAATTCTAAATCGACTGACTATTACACTACATTAACTGTCACGCCAACTGACTTGTTGACTAGACAATCAACCCACATAATATATCTTAATTACAGTGAACAACTTATAATAGATTCAAATATAAGAAATGGATTGTATGATCATTTGAATATGAACTCTCATGGTGAGTTTGATTTAGGAACTCCTCTATAAGGGGCATTTTTCTTCCATGATGGGTGATTGAGACAATTGAAGCTTATGGTGTTGATGCATGGAACTTAATTTAAATGACTTAAGGAAGAATAGAGGCTAGAGATGACAATGTTTCTTTGATGGTACATGTGCTAGAGGCTTGTGATATTGATACATATTCAAATGCAAATGGTTGACTTGGATAGCAGAATGATATGGTTAGAGAGTGCAATTCCTTGATGAAGAATAAAACATGGGGCTTAGTTCCTTGACTGTAAGGAAAGAATGTGGTGAAATGTAAATGGTTCTACAAGACCAAATTTACATCTTTACATGTTGTGTAGAGGCATAAGGATCAACTAGTAGGAAAATGATTTTATCAATAGGAGGGTATTTACTACATAAAGGCTTCTTCCCCTATTGCAAAGATGAACTTTGTTCAACTTATTATTTCACTTTCTACTAATTTTGGATGGGAGGTACATTATATGGATGCAAAGAGTGCTTTGTTACATGGTGATCCCGTTGAGGGTATGTAGATGCAACAAGCCCCAAATTTTGAGAAGGTTAATTTGTTATTTCTTGAATTTGGTTTCAAACGATGTGAATCAAATCATAATATTTATTTTTTTGTTGTAAATGATGATAATTTAATTATTTCACTTTATGTTGATGTTTTAGTCATTACTAGAGGTAGTGATGAATTAATTTTAGGCTTGAAGAAATTATTAATAGATACATTTTAAATGAATGACCTTGATCCATTTCATTTCTTTCTGGGCATCCAATTTTTGAAAATGATTGACATTATCTTTAGTTCTCAAATTAAATATGCATTGAATTTATTACATAGATTTGAGATGGAAGGTCGTAAACTATGTGTTACACCATATCAATCAAGAGTGAAGTTGAATAAATAATCTGATTCTCTGAATGTCAAAGCTACTCTCAATAAGAAGCTTGTTGATAGCCTCATTTACTTAACTCACAGTCAACTTGATATATCATTTTTTGTTAGTGTGGTCTCCAAATTCATTTAGGAACCAAAATAGAGCCACTTGAAGGTTGAAAAGAGGATTTCTCACTATATCAAGGGTATATATGACCTTGGTATCAAGTATTGAAGTAAGAAATAACTATTTGGTCCATTATAAATATGTTTTAGAGATGGATATGACAAGTTGACTTTAGGTTATGTGTTTCATCTTGGATATGGACCCATAGTCTAGTCTTGTAAAAAGAAAAAGTGTGTTTCTCTATTGACCACCAAAGATAAATTAGTAGAGGTGAAATTAATGATGGCATAGAGGTAGTGTGAATTCACAACCTAATGGGTGATTTTGGATTTCCCTTTGAGGAGTCAACTGTAGTGTATTGTGACAATCAAAGTGCAATACAATTCATTGAAGCCCTTGTCATTCATAGTATGATAAATCATGTAGATCTTCATGCCCATTATTTGAGATAGTTGGTACAAGAAAATGTTGTGATTCTTTTTTGTTAGAGTAAAAATTATTATATTGTTGATATACTTATGAAGCCATTAACATAATATAAGTTTGTGAAACTTTAGGCTATCCCTGGGCTTCAAGAAGATACAATTATGGGGGGTGTATAGAGACCATTTCACCTCCTAAATACCCATAGAGTTGTGTCCATGAGGGATTATCAGAACATTAGGTTCATCACACCTTTGGATATTTTGGAGACAAACAATTGATAGTTGAAGGTCAACTTGGGAGTTTACTAGAGAGGTTGATTGGTCGATTAGGCTGAACAAAGGTGGTATCAAATTAGTGAACTAGTGTGCAAGTCGAATCTAGAGATATAGGAACACCAATGGTGATCAAATTTAACTATGTCTTCCTCATTCTAAAGAGTTATTTATACTTTCGGTTATATATAAATGATAATATGGATCAATATATCATGGAATTTATTATGTTATTCATTATATGTAGAACTATGCTTACTTATGCTTTAGAGATACAATAGTGCCTTTAGACACCACCTCTCCTGGGAATTCATTGTCCTTCCCTTATACAATTCTTTGGTTCTCCAACACCTATAACCTTAGTGGGTATAACTTGGCATGCATCTCCTTCACAAAGTTTCCCCATGTAATGATTGGTTCACCATGCTCTTTCATTATTTGCTGTGGGATTCCCACCAAGCCTTTGTTCACATGGATAATTTCATGTTCGCAAGATTTATCTTTTCTTAATCACTAAAGTTAGAATCCTCAAAATATGTCTGATGTGCATTGAACTAATCATCGATCACTATAGTGTCAATAATCCATTGAACATAAGGATTTTACAGTCGATCCTCACCTTGAATGAGTTTTTTCCTCCAAACAAGATCAATTTGTGCTAAAGAGATGTTTTAGGTGTAATTTAGGGCATAGTTCCACTAAACAGGTCTAAACGCTAATAGTGATTTTTTTCATTATATTTTAAGGGGTTTTATCAATCATTGACTACGCAATGCATTGTTAAGGGAGATATTGTTAGATAATGGAAACAAATAAAAACAATGTCCCTTATTCGAAGAATAAACACTATGGTGCATGCATGCCTAGCAAGCTATCTCCACTTAACTTACTTACTAGATTTCAGAAAACGTATTTGTTACAAAAAAATGGTAAAGGAATAACCATCTAGTGCTAGCCTAAATTAATCTAGCTAGTGAAAAAACTTAATCAGATACACATGAGCACGTTTATGTTTTCCTATGAGATGTTGATAAAGAACATGTTGTAGTATGAAAGAATAGACATAAAATATCCCACATGTTCCTTACACAATGAAACTTCATGGTTATTTTAATATATCTATGTTGAAATCCACACTATTTGGGTCCATAAGCCACCTTTCAAGTATGCACATTCTTATCAAAGAATATAATTCTTTAGAATATTGTTTTACAATTGTTTTCACGTAATGTATTTCTCGTGGAAACCCACTAGGAAATTCCCCTCATTTCGAGGATGGACCTAGGGTAAACTAGACTCTTCAAGGCCCAAGGCCAAGTCAACATATCAACAATAATCAACTCATGAAGAGAAAACATGTTAGAAAGAGGTATTTGAACCCAAGTGGGGAAGGAAACAATGTTTCCTCTCAACCACTTGAGCTACACCCAATTGACTACAATCATTGTACATGTGCATGTGTGCAAGTGAAATATAGTTAACAATCTATCATTTTTAGAATAAGACAATCAAATGCAATCCTTAAATCAAGGGTGCAAAGGCATTTGAACCTAAGCATGTTATCTAGACTCAACATGCATGCATCAATTTTAGCAAAGATAATAGAGTTGGTGTTACCCATCACCTTAGATGATGATGTGCTTGTAAGAAGGTTAGTAAGGGGAGTTATATTAACCTCATGCTTCTAGTACTCATATATGGTCCATAATAGCACTCACATTTGAACAAATTCATTGAACTTGATTCAATCACCTATCATGAGAAATGAAATTGTAGAATTGAGTGTCTTTTTATACTACCAATGATCAATATCCAAGGTATCAACTTCCAATATATTTAATATTTTGATATCAATACCCATTATCAATACCAATAGTATTGGTTTATAATATCTTGAACTCTCAAATCTAATAAAATGATAAGGATATAAGCATTTGAAGATGCTTTAGCATTCTCAATTGCATTATGATCCACTACAAGGGATTGTAGTCTTGGAGGTTGTTGATTGCACTACAACAAAGTGACACATAGTTGCAATGGTGTAGCACATATTTCACTATTATCAATTGTTAATAGTGTGATCACAAAAGGATTAAGGGAATGAATCAAGGAGGATGAAATCTATAAGTGATATTCATGCAAGGGATGATGGTTACAGTTGTAAATCATACTATAAACATCAAAAAGTGATTAAAAAACATGAATTAATTCTTAAACAACGAAACAAACAGATTTTATAACTTCTCTATGTTTGATTAACTTAGTGATAAACTAGTCAACCACTTCAACTTATTGAAAAATGGTACCAACATAGTTACCTACTTGATGAGAACTCTCTGAAGTTATCATTGTTTTAGAGGTTGCAATTAGTGGTTGTTTTTAACTCCAATTCGAAAAGTGGTGCTACCTGTAGCACCCTTTTTCTTCCAGGTTCAAAATTACCACCTTATGCAACCATGTCCTTAACAAACTCATAATGTTTCTAATAAAAACCTTAAAATCAACCCTTGAATTGAAAAGTGTCACTAACAAGATCACCATTTTTGCATAGTACAACTTCTTTGAAACCATCGACTTAACAACCAGTATTGTTTCAAGCAAAATCTTAAAATCAACCCAAAAATCAAAAATTGGTGCTCCTAGTAGCACCCTCATATTTTTGAGGGAGCGGGGGGGGGGATAACAAAGTTCAACTTTTTTAAATCCATAACCTTGACAACTGATTCCCTTGCAACCATAATTGAAAATTTTCAATATATATATATATAACATCTTATGCAGAAACAACAACAATTACATAGGTTCTTCAAGGATTTTCTCAAAACATCACATAATTCTATATCACTAAGAACAAATAAAAAGGATATTATTGGCCTAGCATTCCAATTTATTTTGTGGGTGGCTTGCCTAAAAAAATAACATAAAATACAAATGACACAGAAAAAAAATCATATTGGTGATTTGTTTCATGTTTTGATATTCTTCTTTCTCCTCACCAACTTGTTGGTTCGACTCGTCCTCAATTTCCATGGATACCTAATTATGGAACACAATTTTAGCCTCTACCTCCCTGCCATGGATTGAGCTTTGAGTTACATTGTTGTTTGAGGATAGTTGTAACATCCCCACTATGATCCCCAGTTTAATTAATGTTTAATGTAGATATAATATGTGGCTATGGCCAAGTGATGTATATGTGAAATGTATTTATGAAATTTAATAATAAAATGTGATGTCAGTTGCTAAGGGAAATGGACAAAGATGGGGGATGAATTAATCCAAAAAAGAGGGGAGGTTATAGGATAATGTCTAAGAGAGGGGTCCAAGGGGGAATTACTCATGCATATTAATTCCACCCACATTCTTGAATTCTATTATGACTATGTATTAAACTCTAGTTTATGATTGAGTGTTCCCAAAGCCAAACATTGAATGCATGTAAGTGGGTGGGTGTGAGAATTCACATCCCATAG
>JASDQU010587921.1:13512-48262 GCA_032191745.1 Picea mariana | reverse complement strand
AGGATAGAGCTGTGTCAAGTTAGAAAATAATGCATAGAAGAAAAAGACTGTGAAAAAAATAGATACAAAAGAAATGACACTTGTTGAGGAAAAAATATGAATTACCTTAATCATTTTTGAATCTTGCCTGGCTAGGACAAGATAGTTGGAAATATCACCCTGTGATATATAGACTGAATATTTTTTCCCAATCCACAAGTATTAATTACAAGGGCTTAGACTGATTTATTAATGAAAAGAATGTTGCAAAATGAAACAAAATTTTATTTTAATTTATGGAATGTATACATATCAGATAAAGCAAATATGGAGATCAAAAAACAAAAGTAACCAAGTCATAAATACACACAATTGAGACATAATAGCAATCTGATTTATTCCATTCCGAGATATCAAAAGTATTTTTCTCTTTACAAAACCCTTGTGAGGGCATGGACCAAAGTCTAATTTAGAGATCCCCGATGAACACCATACAAAAGGACTCTGACAAGAAGTAAAAACTAAAATTTATAATCTGGATCATCTTCCCACAAACTGCTGCCAATTTGACTCTGCAAAATATCCTTTATCGGCTATGAAATTTAATCCACAAACAAACAAGAATACATAGGCTATAAAGGATGGATCAACACCTCTAAAACAAGTATCTAAATGATTTGGTTCAATTTTGAACCTTATTGTCTACAATAGGACCCTGTTGTCAAAAAGAGTATTAGGCTTTGAATAAACTCAAGAATGAATGAAAATTGAAACCATCTCATGAAATCAAAAGATGAAACCTTAGTCTTGCTTTCTCCTTCTATTCTCCTTTTTCCCATTTAGCTTTTATGCCTTCTAGATAAGTTGAAGTAGTTCAACTACTTCATTTAGTTAAGTTAGTTTGACTTAACTAATTTAGTTTAGGAGAAATAATAATAATAATAATAATAATAGTTAAGGGTCTTTAATTAATAATAACTAGGTAGGTGGGACCCCTTGTGACTCTTATCTTTTCTTATTTTCAAATTATAAAATATAACACAAACGGTTAATCATTTCAACACATGCCACCCTTGTAACTCCTTTAGATATCTTCAAAATTGAATATTTAAATATCAGAAATAATTTAAATCATATCCAAAAATATATAAATATCCAGATAATCCACATTATCCAAAAAGAGCTTGTTGTCCAAACTTTCTGCAGACCATCAACACTGTCTTTATCAACTCAAATCATAAAAACACATAAATAAAAGCCATACTTTCCACTTTGAGAGGCAATATTTCTTCTATCATTGTTGTCCCCCTTTGATTTCCCGGAAGTAGCCCGTGGTTGATTTGAACCTTGAGGTTGTATTTCATTGATTACATGGGAACAATCATCCTTCAAATGCATGTGGGAGGACATGGATTTTGAGGAATCATTTGAGGGAGAGGAAGGGGAGGCAACATCTTTGTATGTATCTTGCACAAGGGGAATATCAATTTTAAGTCTTTTACTTGCATGTGAATATTGAACATGTGAATCAACATGGGAAACATGAACATTAAGATTGACAGGTGGTGGAGGAGGTAATCAAAAATTGGGCTAGCCACGATGGTGACAGACATTCTGGTTGACAATCTATTTCCATCCATCATTTGCAGGGACTTCTGGTTGCAAGAACACATGAGGAGGAATATGAATTCCAGGGATGTTCTGAGGCTGGAAGGGGGTCTCTTTGGTTGAGGTTGTATTATTCCTTGCTTGATCCAATTAAAGAACCCATCTTGGAACAACTGGTTCAATTCTCGGAGATAAACATCAAAATGAATGGAAAATCTAAGCCTTCTAGGCCCTCTGTTCCAATTTCCTCGGTCTCTGTTATTTCTTCCATGGATGCCCCTACTGAAGAAACTCATCCTGTAGCAATAGTTTGTCAGTAACTAAGCCCTTAATAAACCATACATGAAATTATTCTTGCATGAATAAAAAATTGGCTAAGAAATTGACACGAGATACACGCAAATCTATCCATAATAAACCATTTAATAATCTCTAAGTGAGCAGGGGCTGATAGGATTCATGGGACCTATGGAGGGAGTGTAATGAGTGAAAGGTGGTATAATTGAGAGGGGATAAATACATGAATATTTCTCAACAATTAATTAAATAATTTAACTGTGTAATAAAATACCAAAATATCAGTTCCAAACCATTGTTGTGTTATCTCTTTTGTCGTTTTTACACAGACCCTTTTAATTTATTTATAGAACATGGATTTCATAAATGAAATTGGGATTATGAGGGGAAAATAATGAGTGAAAAATGGTAGCATTACAGGGACATATTATGGATACTGTTCATATAAAAAAATCAAATCAAAAAATCAAAGATATCTTTGTTCAGAACTCCACAATTCAATTAGTATTCACTTTTCAAACCCACCATCTAAACTGTTACTTCCATTAAAAATTGCTTGTTGGCTTCCAAAAAATAACGCATATGCCAAAAAATACTCAATTACAGTAACCTTCGCACCCATATAAACTTTATATAACAACCCTAACAAACAACATGTCCATTTATATGATAAACATAATAACCATTTGAGCCACAACCATTCATAATCCAATGCTAAACCTTTTTTTATAAACCAATAGAATACGCACAGTGATTCCAACCATTTATATCCAATATTTATACTTTAAAATCAATACGAATATGCACAATATTTACCACCATTTGTCCATTATTCAAACACTGTTCGAAACAATCAAATTGGGCATTAAAACTCTTAATCGATCCCCAATCCATTCTCACACAGGTCTCTTTTAAATATAATCAACATAAGGATTGATTTGAATAACATTTGAATCAAATAACATGCAACTCTTGAGCCCAATCTTCACATAAATTAGCATGTACAAATTTATTTTAAAATTTATCAACGAGGAACATAACTAAATCATGCCCAATCAACTAAGCACACACAATGCCTATTTACCCTTGATTGGATTAAAACGATATAAATATCGTATTTAGGGTTTAAACACAAGAAATGGAGAGTAAGAACAGATGGCTCAATCAAAGGAATAAGTCTCTGAAAATGCAGACAACTTGTGCCTTTCAAAATTTACCACATACATATAATAAGTAACCATAATATCGATTGTGAGGGTTACCAAAACGACAGTCAACCACCTCCAATAGGGAACAAAAAGAAGCAAATCTCTTAACAACACTGTAAAATGAGTGTCCAAGCACAAACCCGTGCCCAACCAAAAACATGTATAATGCTTCCATTTAACTTCTGGGTGATGTTAAACCCAACTATGCAATGCTTTCCAGACATTAGTTTTAGTGAGGGAAACACTATGATAGCTAACAACTCGGGGTTTTTCCAAGTCAAGGCAAGAAACACTTCAACTTTCAACAGTTCACATTGCAGCCTAGAGGATCAAAAAATATCAACCATAGAGACGAAAATGGAGTGGAAAATATTAAACACAAATACTGGTTGTAATACTCATGTGCAAGGCTCAGAGCTTGGAAAATAATCAATTTCCACGGAGAAACCAGACCCAAAACTCAAGATGACCGAGCATGCTTCATTGCCATTTTATCAATAAATCCATGCAAAGATTACACACAACAAGGAGAGCATAACCATTCCCTTTTTTTTTTAAATGCCAACAGTCTAGAATAATCACTAGAAGAAACCATAGACACAACACCAATACACAGTTCAAATATCCAATAACAACTTAAGAAACACATAGAATGCGAGCAATCTTGGGGAAAAAATTGATTCGAAGGGCAGAGTAAACAACATGTATGGAAGAGTTAGGAACCCATACCTGGAAAAGCCTACGCAAGGAAGAAGCTAGACTGTATGCCTCCTTTAGGACTGAACAATGCAGAGCATCAACCACCACTAAAGCCAAAAACCAAAATGCAAGAATGACTAGGGTGACGAGCTTGAGGGGTGTTTGTGTGACATGCAGTAAATGCATGTCGCTTCTCCCTCCAACCTCATTCAATTCAATGTATGAGACAGACAATTCACTATAATACTAAGCATTTAATCAACCATATAGTCATTTCCATATCCCATTTTCATAGTGCGCCACCCTTGGTAATGTCAAACCTTTTTAAAAATAACAATGTGTTATAGCGTTACCCCATGTGCATCCACATATAACATACAACAAGGCGCATAAATATAGTAGCAAGGGTTTGTGCACTCTTCCTTTGTCACAATAGTACATATAAGTGCATCATATCCATCATAGCGCCACAAGTCTACAAGGGGGTCCCACCTACCAATTTATGATTAATATAAATAATTAATAGAGCTTGGCAATCATTTGCGGGCATAATATTCATCGTTGTGTTTTTAAGCGTAAACAAACTGGCGACTCCATAGGGAAATCTGTTTCCAACAGTTTAAGAACTCAGAATGTCCATTTTCGCAGACCAGGTGAACATTAGATCAAGGAATTATATATCAGAACGATTATGCAACAGGGGAAGTGAGTTGGTTTAAGGGAAAAAATGATTTGGGATTTTGGGAATAACTCATGGAAAGTGTTACGTATGAGGGGATTATTTTTGTATGCATAACATTCGATTAATCTCAGTAAAAGCGTTCCTTTCTTTGAGGAGAAAAATTTCTAGTGTGCTATTTTTGAATCTCAGGGTGGAGGGAAGAAAAGGAAATCAGAAAATAGGGATGAAAAACCAATTATCTTATCTAATAGTAGTACAAGAAGCAGATAGCAATTTCAATGATGTCTTCAAGGAGGGACATCATGACAGTTGTGTAACCTAATTGTTATTGATTAACAATACTTGCAGAATAACATCAACGTGGCAAAACTGATCCATAATTTTATTTCTGAAAAGAAAAGAAATTAATAAAAGAAATTAAACAACATAAAGAAATAAAATAGCAAAGCAAAATCAAAGCAGTGAAACAAAAACTATAATACAGAAGTAATTCCATACAACATTTAAACTTTCAAACTGGTTCCACATAGTGTTTCAAGTGGGAACTGTTGGTGCTATAGGAAAATAATTGTTCTTCCAAGTCCTTTAGAAGATAAGAATTTGTGCCCAGGACAAAAGCAATTTCAAAAGGACCCATCCATAACTTTTGAAACTTTGAATGCCTTCCTCTATCAACGTTAGTTGAATCCCAAAGCAAGACTTTCTCATTCACCTTAAATATGACAACTTTTGCGCTTTTATTGAAATACTTATTCATGGTTTGTTGTCTTTTCTTTAAGTTCTCCAAGACAAACGTCCTTTGTTCCTCTAAAGCCAACAGTGCATTTATCCTTTGAGAGATATTAGAAGAATTTAATTCTTCAATCTATAGCATCATCCTTAAAGAAGAAAGTTCCATCTCGGTAGGCAACCTAGCTTCTTGACCATAAACAAGTTGAAAGGGAGTGCAACCTATGCTCACCTTGGTGGTAGTGCGATCTTCCCAAAGGGAGTAAGTGAGGAGGGTGTTCCATTGTTAAGGCTTATCTTCAATGAGCCACTTGATAACTCTAACCAGATTGTTTTTAGTAGACTCATCTTGCCCATTTCCTTGAGGGTAAGAAGCTGACGAGGTAAAAGGTTTAACTCTGAGTTTAGCTAGAAACTGAGTCAACTAAGAAGAAATAAAAGTAGGACCGTTGTCTGTAATAATCTCTAAAGGAAGGCCAAATATGGAGAAAATATTAGTTTCAAGGAAAGAAATAACCTATTCATCCTGCGAATTCTTAAGTGGGACATCTTCGGTCCATTTCGTAAAATAATTTGTGGCTGTCAAGATGAAAACTTGCCCTACTAAATATGGAGGATTAATAAGATCGATAAAATCCAGACCCCATTTTGAAAAAGGAAAGTCAGGGAGGACAGGTTGTAAATGCATGGAAGAAAGACATTCTTTTCCAGTGAACTTCTGAAACTTGTCACAAGATCTTGAAAATTTATAAGAATCTCTAAAAAATGAAGGCCAATAATACCCTTTTCTAATGATTTTAAAAGCAGTAGTTTTAGAAGAAATGTGGCCACCCACATGAATGAAAGAATCTGAAGATCCATGGCTTTCTTGTAATAATTTATGTGCTTCCTCGTTATTTACACAGAGAAGTAATATACCATCGACATATCTCCTAAACAAGAAGTCTCCTAAAATGACATATCTGGAAGATTCGAGACAGAGCCTTCTCTTTTGATGAGTATCTAAGTTATCTGGGAATCTCTGATTTTGCAAGTAATACAACAAATATTTATACCTAGGATGTTCAACTACAGGAAGGATTTGACTATCAATGTAAAATAGTGCTGACAGAGGGTTATCTTGTTCATCGATTTCTTCACTTGCTTCAACATGTTGAGCCAAGTGAAGGGATAAGTCATGCCCCTTAATGGTTTTTGAAGTCATGATGATTAAATCATGCTCCTGTATCTTGGCAAGCCAATGTACAAGCTTCTCTGAAAGATAAGTCTGTGAGAGAAAAAACTTGACAGCAGGTAACGAGACTTTTACCAGTGTGTGCTTTCCTAAGACAAAGTGGTGAAATTTCTCCACAGCTTTAACAAGAGCGAAAGCATGTTTTTCAATATAAGAATATTTGAATTCATCGTTTGATAAGCTTTGACTCATGTAAGATACTAATTTTCCGTTACTCTGGTCATCACATTGTACGAGGATAGAAAAGACTGCTTCCTCTGTGGAATTAGTGTATATCATAAACTCTTTCTCTAAATCCGGCTTCACCAAAACCGGTATAGAATTGATTGCCTTCTTAATCCTTACGAAAGCATTATCGACGTCATCAGTCCAAGAAAAGGAGCGATCTTTCTTGAGTATATTGTGAATTGGTTTGACCATTTGTTGGCAGCCATATCAATTTTCATTATTATCCTATAAGCTGCCTACACCTATGTCTTCTGAACTTCAAATTGTCGTCGCATTTTGCAAATAGACGATATTTTCATTTCTTGCGACACTTGCAAATTGGTCTCCATTTAGTTTTCACGACTGTAAGCGTGAAAAATCCTCCATTGTTATTTGAACTGTCGTGATTTTTTTTTATATTTTGAATGGAACTTACCTTTGGTTTATCAATATGTGGCTGAAGGGATTTTCGAACTATGCTCATTGGACATTTTTATATTGATTGCATAACTTGATCTTATTAAGTTTGTGAGGCATTGAGCATATGGATTTATACATTTTATGACTAGCTTGATCATTGATTCTATAAAATGCATAGGGGTTTGGATTAAGTTTTTTATATATGTATAACATAATCCTTATGATAATTTTCATAAACTTAGGCTAGTCGACCATATGAATTCGATTTGGCACCTTGGTTAAATGTTGATTGATACATTGGCACATATATAATTTTGGTGTTAACCTTTACGATGAATGTTTTGGACACTATGATAGTGTTGGCGCGTATTGGTTGGATTTTGATTAGTTGTACACATGACTTAATAGATAATCCACCATTACGATTTGAATAGCCATATCGGCGTTGTACTGCGACCATTATTTCTCTGCATGGCGGTAAATAGCTCCACCACCTTCACATGCCTGCGTTAATGCCTACCCGTTTTGGCTAGATTCATTGCTGTTGGTTCGGGTAATGCTACTCTGTGTTGATGAACTCTAACCAAACCCTTACCATGTGCTCGCGCCATGGATCCAGTCGTGAGGGCTGAACCTAATGGTAGCCAGGCTCTGTTGATGTTCGACAGTGCCCATACTGACCTTGAGGACAATGGGTGGCTCCCGTTCATACATAAATTCGAGGGTTTTAACCTCTGCGTTGCCTGACAATTCGCATTAACCTTTGATGGCTGTCGAGCCAAGGTCGACGTTGTTCAATTGAAAATTGACGAGCAGTTTGTCAGTCTTGCCACCGGTTTGCCTACCACTGGACAACGATGGTCCAAGAATTGCAAAGTAGAAGAGGTCCCATGGACGCTGCTCTTCCAGTCACGTAAGGTTAGCTCCTGTGACAAGGGTTTGCCCGTGACCATGTTGAAACAGCGTTGGCATGAGTTACTGATGATTAAGGTCGGTATGGGTTTGTTTTCTTACACCACCTTCATTTGCTTATGGTTTTTATGGGTTTTGAGCTCAATATGCCATACTATCTGCATAGAAGCCTGTTCAAGATGTCAAAGAAATACAAAAGGAACCAGGCTGATAGCAGCCTCTTTCACTATGGGCTGGTTAAAATGATTGTTGTCTGTCATTTGGGGTTACACGGAGATTGTTGGAACAATTTTCTTACTCGAAATGATTTTGTGGATTCGAACCCTCCACAGGTTGACAAACCTGTGGTGAGCGAGGGTAAGACTGTACCCCCGGTACCCTACAGTATTCTGTTACCTAAACCCTTACCCGACTCACCTATCGACCTACCCCACTCTGTGACTAAAGACGCTGAGACTGCTAAGCCTTTGAGCAAGAATCCCAAAGCCAAACACACTGTAAATGCCAAAGGTAAAAAGACTGCCCGGTTAATTTCTTGAATGGCAAGGAACAAGCCGAAGCTCCTGGTCAATCCTAACCCTATCGTGTTGAGCGAGGACTCCAATTCGGAGGTTGAGCATTTTTTGGCAAGTGAATATCCTTATTCGGAAGGATTGTGTGCCGAACCCTCATATGACTTCGTGTCAAACCTACCACCTTGCTTGCAAAGTGACCCTAATTACCCTGGCATTAAGCTGCCTTGTAAAGCCCCCAGTCATTCATCTGAACCCTCTCCTGCTCTGCCTCAACCTACAGCGCCACCCTGTGATCAATGCGGCTCATGGTTGGAAAGATATTATCTTGATGTGCCTATGCTACAGTCCAGAATTCACTATTTGGGGGACCAGGTTGCACGGCTTACCAGTCAAAAGGTTGAGTTGCAAGCCACTGATAAGAAACAGAGGACGACATGCTCTATTTTGTTTAAAAATGTGGAGTCAGCTACAGCGGTCGTGAATTCAAAGTTGGCATAGTTTGAGCAACCTCACTGGTATGTCTATCACTTGTTTATATAACGAATTCGAATTGTTTGGATAGTTCCGTTTACAGCGTGGATTTACTCTGTCACATTATACGCACTATGTACATAGTTTTGTTTTGATTAATCGAATTTCGTTTTCCCAGTTTAGCTTCGATTGGATTTTCTTCGATTCGATTGATCGTGCTATGGATTTGATTGGTTAGATTTAGTTGGATACTCTGCTGTCAATTGAAGTCATTTGTATCTATTCTAGACACAAGATGTTTCTCATATTTCGATTTTGAACACAATCAAGTTTCGATTTGAATTGGTTACAATGAATACGCTCTGATTGGTAACAATTGTGATATGGTTAACTGTTACGATTTTATATCCATATGATTTTCGATCAACAAGGATACAATTTGGGTTATGTTCGATATGATTCTGTTTCGTGAATAGATACGATTCATAACAGTAATACCCAGTCGGTTAATTCGCATTGGTTTATTCCACCATGTTATTAGTTCGATTGTAATGAATATGCTGTTTGAATTCGATTTGAGGAACGAAATTGACTGTATCCAGTTTCATGATTTGTTTCTATAGTTGAAATCAGTCATGATTTGATTGTTTTCCCAGTTGATAGTTATAACCTCTGTTGATTCTATTAAGATTGCGATCATGTCTGTTGACTGTGCAAGGATCAATCATGAAATTGGTTGAGTCGATGCTGTTAAGTATGATTTCATTTGAACATAATCAAAACAGTCTATCTATCTTTACATTTGATTGAATGATATGAATCTGTTGTTATGGCTATAAAGAGTCAATGATGGTTGTGTTGGATTAGATTATATCACATACAATATCATTCATTATTGATTAATTGGATATGAAACAGTATTGTTACTGTTTCACCCGATTTTATGGTAAAAGAAAAACAGAGTATTCTTACCTCTGTTTTCAATTGAATCACTTTTGATTTTGTTTAATTTGAATGATAAGATCATTTGAATCATTAGTGATTCGTTTTAATGTTTATTGAAAGCAAATTGGTTTGGATTATTTTAAAGAGATTTGATTTGATTTTTATTTTGATCCTGTATGTTATTTTAGACTAGCTACAGAATCAGATGATTCTGTAACTAAGTCTGATTCTGTAGCTAAGTCTGTAAGATTAGATTTTTATTGTTTTGTTAGTAAAATATCTTTCTAACTTGATATTTTTGGTCTATTGCAGATAAATTTGAACTTGCAGTGGATTTGCGGAGCAGTTATAGGATATTTCAAATATTTTACTTGCATTTTAGTTCCTAGTTTAGTTGATTCTGGGATATCTCCCAGATTATGTAAAACAATTTGATATTATTCACAGGGAGGTTTTACCCTGTGGAGAGACTTATAAATACCTATCATTTTTGTAATAATGATCATCCTCATTCAAGGGAGAACAAGGATATGGAATTTTAATACAGACTGAGGTAGAATTTGGTGTTTTGTTACAGTTTTAGCTTCTCATCATATCAATATTTTGTTTCATGTTGTGTATATCAATTTGTAATTGGTTAATGACTACTTTAGCTATCTTGATCTTTTGCAAATGATATAATTTAATCATAGTAATCCATATCTGATTTCTTCTAGTGTTTAAAAAACATAGAAATTGCTTAATTCAGTTCGTGAATGACAGGTTTCCCTTCTTCATAGGTTGGATTATTAAGTATAAGTTTCTGCATAACAGGTTTCCCTTATTGCAGAGATTTATAAATCATATGATTGTTATGATTTTTTATGTCTTGTTTGTCCCGTAAACTACTCAAATAGCATTGCAGCCTATCATTTACGAGAATCTTTTGGATCAACCCGGTGCGAGTTTCCTTCCTCCGACCAGCTTCAAAGTCATCATAAACAGGACAAATTGGGAGCGTTTCCAAGTCAGTTAGTCACTTCTTTGTTTACTGTTCTTATTAGTAGTTTAGTTTAGATATAAGTTTAGTTAGATTTATATTAGATTGTTTAATTTTAGTAAATATATTAGATCGTTTAATTTCAGTAAGTTTTATTTCTTATTCATAAAATCATAAAATCAAAAATATATCTTTAGTTGTCTTAGGACAGAAAGTAAATGATTTTTACAGGTTTTATTCAAATCTGCAAGTTGTAGATAATGTATATTTGTGAATAAGTTGTAATTCAATTAGTAATTAGATAGTCAATTATTAGAGTTAGTGTAATAGTAATTAGTAGTTTGTATATAGAATAATTAGAGTAGTTTATATTTAGTTTTAGTTAGTTTGTTTAGTAGTTAGTTTTATTAGTGTATTAGTTTGTATTTAGTTTTACTTAGTTTAGTTTGTTTTATTTAGTTTTATTTAGTTTAGTTTGTTTCATTTTGTTTTAGTTAGATTAGTTAGTTTGGTTTAGTTTTCTCTTTGGTTTTCCTAGGACCTTTGAGCGGCCAACGAAGCCGTTAAACCCGTCAGGGTGGTTCATTCCAAACGGCTTGGGTTATTAGACAATCCCAGACCAGTTCCACTCTCTCAGTTGACGGACGGTCAATTTTTCCCGTCAACACCATTGCAGCAAAATTAGGAACAAACCTACTGACAAAGTTGATAATTCCCATAAAGGCTTGAACCTCCTTTTTGGAAGTAGGGGCAAGAAGGTTTAGAATAGCAACAATACTTTCAGGATCTCTACTTATTCCTGAATCAGAGACAATATGCCCAAGGAGATTTCCCTTAGTAACGCTGAAAATAGACTTAGAAGGATTTAAAGAAATGTTGAATTTCCTACATCGCATGAGAACCTTTCTAATATGACCAAAATGATCCAATCGGTTCTTTGAATATACAGTCAAGTCATCAAGATAAATCTGAATAATCTTACCAATCAAATCATCAAAAGTTATCTGCATAGCTCTTTGGATAGTGGACATGCATGAGATAAGCCAAAAGGCATGCGCTCATGAGCAAATGTGCTCCAACATGTAATAAAAGTGGTTTTGTATTTATCTGTCCTTTTTACCTTGATCTGATTATAACCAGAAAAATCGTCAAGTAAGGACATCATATGTGACCTTGCAACTTGCTGCAAAATCATTCCCATATTAGGGAGAGGGAAATGGTCTTTTATGCTCGCTCTATTTAATGCGTGGAAATCAACGCATAAGCACTCTATTTAATGCCATTGAATTTAGTTCCCTTTTAACATGAGTGATGTTAAATGATAATAAGTTCGGGATAAGTGCCAAAACAGTTTGGGTGTAACGTTTCATCAACTTGTTGCTAGGAAAATATATTTTGCGTACAAGGTTTGCAACAAATTCAGAGTCCCCAAAAACTGTAAGGTGACCACAATCTAAATTATAGGCATTTTCAATGCCTAGCAATAATGCTTCAAATTCGGTGATGTTGTTTGTGCAAGCAAACTCTAACCTATAGGAAAAGTTGTGAATTTTACCTACAGGTGAGTACAGGATAATGCCAGCTCCATTACCTTTGTTGGAGCATGAACCATCAAACTGCATATGCCACATCCAATCCTCCAAGTCAATTTGTTCTAGGGTGTTGTTATACTCATCTGCAAAGATGGAATACACTCCTAGGTCCTCCTCGACATAATTTACATTAGGTTGTGGAATACTTTCTACATACGGTGAAATTATTCCCTCCCTTAGGACTATGATGTTCTTCCCATTCCAAGGAATGAATAAGTGTGTCCCGTCAAGTGAGAGATATCCACTTGTCAAATCTTTCCAGACTCTTCCTAAGGTGATTGAATAATTACGTACTAGCATGTCAATTACCTGAATATTAAGGGTTGTCCTTATTTCAGGATGTGCGCATAGAACCAAAGTCACGTCTTTGATTTCACCTATGGTCAATTGTTGTAAACTATTATAAGAGAGCATGCTTCTGACATTTTCATTTGTACAATACAATCCTAGCTCTTCCATAATAATTTTCAACATTACGCTTGGGCCCGAACCACCGTCAATTAGGCAACAATGGGCTATTTTGTCCATAATCTTTACATAAATGAAAAATGGGGGATTTTTTTATAGGGTGTATAAATATATTTACACCTAATTTATTTACACTAGAATCCTCTTCTTTTACCTCTTTAGAGAGATTGTCTATGGTGGAAACTTTTCCTTCCATAAAAGTTTTTAGATGCTTTTGTTGCTCAGGGACGACAACCATGTCCAAAAGAGTAGCGTCGGCCTTGATATTATCCAATTGGTTGAGAATGTTGTATTTGGAAGAGGGAATATGGGAAGGGACTCCTTGGCTATGAGGAGTTTTAGTAGCTTGTACAGTAGCAGCTGGTGAAGAAGAGCTTGGGCTAGAAGAAGTTCGAGGGGGATCATATTTTCTTTTTAAAGCATTGGATTTATTCCTAGTGTTTATGATCATGACATCCTCTGGTTCTGCGAAATCTAGAACAACAATGGTAGTTCCAGGCCTTTTTCCAAATATTTTATCTCTAACACTCTTCTTTACCTCACAAGTACTTTCCTTGTGATGTTCCTCACAAAAGTTACACAAACTGCGAGGCATGATGGCTTTGGGCTGAAATTTGTTTTCATTGAGATTCCTAAAAGGTGGCGAAGAAGAAGACAAGGCCCCAGGAGTAAGAGAAGGGACATTATCTTTTTGATCATACACTATCATTCGGTTATTCATATCTTGTACAAGTTGTAAGAGGGTGGACATGCCTGTTTGTTTAATTGAGTCTCCTTTGGGAAGACTTGTTCTTTCAAGTTATTCTTCATACTCTAGACAAGTATGCAGAGCGAAACCAAGATTGTCAATAGATTTTTCTTCAAGCCTATCACGATAAGGGGAAGGTAGAGCATTATAGTAATGCATAAAAGCGGCTTGGTTCTGGGGGTGAATAAGTTCGTGAATTTGGTTATATAACTTGGTGAAACGTAAGTTGAAAGACTTGATAGTCTCACCGTCTTTGTACGCAATGTTATTGTATTCCTGTAATTGTTCAATTGGGATTTTAGACTGCCCATAAGTAGATTTGAACCAATAAACTAACTCTTCCCAAGTGGAAAGAATCTTGGGAGGGAGATCAAAGAAAGTTGTCGTTGTTTCCCCTTCAAGGGAGTTAGAAAATAAGCGCATACAAGTATCATTGTCATTAGCTCCTATATTGTGACAGGCATTAGAGAATTCCACCAAGTGTTCCTTTGTAGTGTCTGTGTTATTTCCTGAAAACCTAGGGAGATGCTCTTTAAATTTTGGTAACGACCGAGTGGCAGGTGCTAGATTTAAAGGGGAGGATACATGCCACGAGTTAGTAGTAGCATCTTCTTCGAATTGAAAAATTCCATACAACTTTATGACCTTGGTGGGATTGGTAGTAGATTGGACAGGGACTTGATGGCTATACAAGTTACCAATCACTGACAAGGTTGAAGGTTGAGATGAAGAAACACCTCCAGTGCCACTAGAGCCACCCAAATATGCCATTTCTTTAATGATGGGTAAGAGAGAGAAAGATGAACTAGCTGAATCAGGCAAAGTTCTACTTAGAGTACCTTGTTGGGTTGAAAAACCAACGTTTCTTCATCCTATTTCAGCGATAGGGGTGATTTAAGGAGATAAACCTCTTCTTCTCCTAGAGATGTGAAGGTTTCAGAACATGAAAAGAGGATCACAACTTTAGGAAAAAGAAATCTACAATTGATTCCTAGGTTGCCTTTACCTGGTCTCCCAATGTTCCCGAACACTTATGTCTTGTTTAATTACTTCCCACAAGCATTCAAGCTCAACCCAGGTGTTAACGGTTTCTAAGATGGTATTGAATAAATTTAAAGTAATGTTGGTTTGGTCTTTAAGACCAGGCTCAATATTGGGCTGCCTTGTAACAGGTACTGTCATGAAGAAAAGAAAACAGTCAAAGAATCAAAAGTAGAAATATAAAAATATTCAATGATAATGTGAACACAATCAACCAGAGAGATATGGAAGATTTCCCCAGTATGGTCGCCAAATAAATGTTGAAGAAAATGTATGAATTACCTTACTCAATCATTTTCGAATCTTTCCTGGCTAGGAAAAGATAGTTAGGAATATCACCTTGTGCTTTATAGCCTCAAAATATTTTTTCCCAATCCACAAGAATTAATTACAAGGGTTTAGGTTGATTTATTAATGAAAAGAATGTTGCAAAATAAAACAATAATTTATTTTAATTTCTGGAATGTATACAAATTACAGAAAGCAAATATGGAGATCAAAAAGCAAAAGTAACCAAGTCATAAATACACACAAATGAGACAGAATAACAATCTGATTTATTCCATTCTGAGATATCAAAAGTATTTTTCTCTTTACAAAACCCCTGCGAGGGCATGGACCAAAGTCTAATTTAGATATCCCCAATGAACACCATACAAAAGGACTCTTACAAGAAGTAAAAACTAAAATTTATAATCTGGATCATCTTGCCATGGACTACTGCCAATTTGACTTTGCGATATATCCTTTATCAGCTATGAAATTTAATCCACAAACGAACAAGAATACACAGACTATCAATTATGGATCAACACCTCTAAAACAAACATATTAATGATTTGGTTTAGTTTTGAACCTTGATGTCTACAATAGGACCCTGTTGTCAAAAAGAGAAATAGGCTTTGAATAAACTCAAGAATGAATGAAAACTGAAACTATCTCATGAAATCAAAAGAGCAAACCTTAGTCTTGCTTTCTCCTTCTATCCTCCCTTTTTTTCTTCTTCTCATTTAGCTTGTATGCCTTCCAAATAAGTTGAAGTAGTTCAACTACTTTCTTTAGTTATGTCAGTTTGACTTAACTAATTTAGTTTAGGAGAAATAATAATAATAATAATAATTAAAGGTTTTTAATTAACAATAACTAGGTAGGTGGGATCCCTTGTGACTCTCGTCTTTTCTTCTTTTCAAATTATAAATTATAACACAAATGTATAATCATTTCAACACATGCCACCCTTGTAACTCCCTTGGATACCTTCGAAATTGAATATTTAAATATCAGAAATTTAAATCATGTCCAAAAATATATAAATAGCCACATTATCCACATTATCCAAAAAGATCTTGTTGTCCAAACTTTATGCAGACCATCAACACTGTCTTTATCAACTCAAATCATAAAAACACATAACTAAAAGCCATACTTGCCACTTTGAGAAGCAATCTTTATTTTATCACTGTTGTCCCCCTTTGATTTCCCGAAAGTAGCATGTGGTTGATTTGAACCTTGAGGTTGTATTTCACTGCTTACATGGGAACAATCATCCTTCAAATGCATGTGGGAGGATACGGATTTTGAGGAATCATTTGAGGGAGAGGAAGGGGAGGAAATAACTTTGCCTTTATCTTGCACATGGGAATATCAGTTTTAAGTCTTTTACTTGCATGTGAAGATTGAACAAGTGAATCAACATGGGAAATCTGAACATTAGGATTGATAGGCGGTGTAGGAGGTAATGAAAAATTGGTCCAGCCATGATGGTGAGAGATAGCCGGTTTGACAATCTCTTTCCATCCATCATTTGCAGGGACTTCTGGTTGCAAGAATAGATGAGGAGGAACATGAATTCCAGGGATGTTTTGAGGCTGGAACATGAATTCCAGGGATGGTCTGAGGCTGCAAACCATTGTTGTGTTATCTCTTTTGTTGTTGTTACACAGAGTTAATTTATTTACAGAACATGGATGTCATAAATGAAATTGGGATTATGAGGGGAATATAATGAGCGAAAAATGGTAGCATTACAGGGACATATTATGGACATTGTTCATATAAAAAAAATCAAATCAAAAAATCAAACATATATTTGTTCATACCTCCACAATTCAATCAGTATTCACTTTTCAAAACCACCATCTAAATTGTTAATTTCGTTACAGATTGCTTGTTGGCTTCCAAAAAATAACTCATATGCCCAAAAATACTCAATTACAGTAACCTTCGCACCCAGATAAACTTTATATAGCATCCCTAACAAACAACATGGCCATTTATACGATAAACATAATAACCCTTTGAGCCACAACCATTCATACTCCAATGCTAAATCTTTTTTTTTTTTAAACCAATAGAATACGCACAGTGATTCCAGCCATTTATATCCAATATTTATTCTTTAAAATCAATAAGAATATGCACAATATTTACCACCATTTTTCCATTATTCAAACATTGTTTGACACAATCAAATTGGGCATTAAAACTCTTAATTGGGCCCCAATCCATTCTCACACGGGTCTCTTTTAAATATAATCAACATAAGGATTGATTCGAATAACATTCAAATCAAATAACATGCAACTCTTGAGCCCAATCTTCACATAAATTAGCATGTACAAACTTCTTTTAAAATTTCTCAATGAGGAACATAACTAAATCATGCCCAATCAACTAAGCACACACAATGCCTATTTACCCTTGATTGGATTAAAACAATATCAAGATCATATTTAGGGTTTAAACACAACAAATGGAGAGTAAGAATAGATGGCTCAATCAAAGGAATAAGTCTCCAAAAATGAAGACAGCTCGTGCCTTTCAAAATTTACCACAGACATATAACAAGTAACCATAATATCCACTGTGAGGGTTATCAAAATGTCAGTCAACCACCTCCAACAGGGAAGGAAAAGAAACAAATCTCTTAACAACACTGTAAAATGAGTGTCCAAGCACAAACCTGGGCCCAACCAAAAACATGTATAATGATTCCATTTAACTTCTGGGTGATGTTAAACCTAACCGTGAAATGATTTCCAGACAACAGTTTCAGTGAGGGAAACACTATGATAGCTAACAACTTGGGGTTTTTCCAAGTCAAGGCAAGAAACACTTCAACTTTCAACAGTTCACATTGCAACCTAGAGGATCGAAAAATATCAACTACGGCGATGAAAATGGAGTGGAAAATATTAAACACAGAGACTGGTTGTAATATTCATGCACAAGGCTCATTGCTTGGAAAATAATCAATTTCCACAGAGAAACCAGACCCAAAACCCAAGCCGACTGAGCATGCTTCACTGTCATTTTATCAATAAACCCATGCAAAGATTACACACAACAAGGAGAGCATAACCATTCCCTTTTTTTTTTAAATGCCAACAGTCTAGAATAATCACTAGAAGAAACCACAGACACAACACCAATACACAGTTCAAATATCCAATAACAACTTAAGAAACAAATAGACCGTGAACAATCCTGAGCCAAAAATTGATTCGAAGGGAAGAGTAATCATCATGGATGGAAGAGTAAGGAACCAATACCTGAAAAATCCCATGCGAGGAAGAAGCTAGATTGTATGCCTCCTTTATGACCGAACAATGCGGAGCATCAATCACCACCAGAGCCAAAAAACAAAATGCAAGAATGACTAGGGTGACGGTCTCGAGGAGTGTTTGTGTGACATGCAGTAAATGCACGTCGCTTCTCCCTCCAACCTCATTCAATTCAATGTACGAGCCAACTGATTCACTATAATACTAAGCATTTAATCAACCATATAATCATTTCCATATCCCATTTTCATAGTGTTCCACCCTTGGTAATGACAAACCTTTTTAAAAATAACAATGTGCTATAGAGTTACCCCATCGGCATCCACATATAACATACAACAAGGCGCATAAATATAGTAGCAAGGGCATGTGCACTCTTCCTTTGTCACAATAGTACATAACCTTAGAGTTTGGGTATAGTTCCTTAATTCAAAATAGCTCCCATATCATCCCTTATCAAGATCATATTTAAACCAATTAATGCCATATTTAATTGCAATATCAAAACAAAACTTATAATAATCCTTTCATCCATAGGGAAGCCTTAACATAATCTTAGAGTGGTCATCAAGACCATCCAGTGCCATGCATTAATCAACCAACCATCTCATTTCACCATAACATTCTAAACCATGATTTGAAACATCGAACTTTAGAAGACTGTGTTGGTACCATCACAATAAAAAACAAAATATAAGCACATCATATCCATCATAGCGCCACAAGTCTACAAGGGGGTCCCACCTACTAGTTTATTATTAATATAAATAATTCATAGAGCTTGGCAATCATTTGTGGGCATAGTATTCATCGTTGTGTTTTTAAGTGTAAACAAACTGGCGAATCCACAGGGAAATATGTTTCCAATAGATTAAGAACTCAGAATGTCTAGTTTCGCAGACCAGGTGAACATTAGATCAAGGAATTATATATCAGAACGATTATGCAACAAGGGAAGTGAGGTGGTTTAAGGGAAAAAATGATTTGGGATTTTGGGAATAACTCATGGAAAGTGTTATGTATGAGGGGCTAATTTCTGTATGCATAAAATTCGATTAATCTATGTAAAAGCATTCTTTTCTTTAAGGAGAAAATTTTCTAGTGTGTTCTTTTTGAATCTCAGGGCAAAGGGAAGAAAAGGGAAGCAAAAAATAGGGATGAAAAAACAATTATCTTATCTAACAGTGGTACGAAAAGTAGATAACAATTTCAATGATGTATTCAAGGAGGGACATCATGACAGTTGTGTAACCTGATTGTTATTGATTAACAATACTTGCAGAATAAGATCGTTGTGGAAAAACTGATCCATAATTTTATTTCTGAAAAGAAAAGAAATTAATAAAAGAATTAAAACAACATAAAGAAATAAAACAACAAAGCAAAATCAAAGCAGTGAAACAAAAACTATAATACAAAAGCAATTCCATACAACATTTAAATTTTCAAACTCGTTCCACATAGTGTTTCAAGTGGGAACCGTTGGTGCTATAGGAAAATAATTGTTCTTCCAAGTCCTTTAGAAGATAAGAATTTGAGCCCAGGACAAAAGAGATTTTAAAAGGACCCATCCATAAATTTTGAAACTTTGAAGGCCTTCCTCTATCAACGTTAGTTGAATCCCAAAGCAAGACTTTCTCATTTACCTTAAATATGACAACTTTTGTGCTTTTATTGAAATACTTATTCACGGTTTGTTGTCTTTTCTTTATGTTCTCCAAGACAAACGTCCTTTGTTCCTCTAAATCCAATAGTGCATTTATCCTTTAAGATATATTAGAAGAATTTAATTCTTCAATCTATAGCATCAGCCTTAAAGAAGAAAGTTCCAGCTCGTAGGCAAGCTAGCTTCTTGACCTTAAACAAGTTGAAAGGGAGTGCAACCTATGCTCACCTTGGTGGTAGTGTGATCTGCCCAAAGGGAGTAATTGAGGAGGGTGTGCCATTGATGAGGCTTATCTTCAATGAGCCTCTTGATAATTCTAACCAGATTGGTTTTAGTAGACTCAGCTTTCCCATTTCCTTGAGGGTAGTAAGCTGATGAGGTAAAATTTTTAACTCCAAGTTTAGCCAGAAATTGAGTCAGCTAAGCAAAAATAAAAGTGGGACCGTTGTCTATAATAATATCTAAAGGAAGGCCAAATTTGGAGAAAATATTAGTTTCAAGGAAAGAAATAACATGTTCATCCTACGAATTCTTAAGTGGGACAGCTTTAGTCCATTTTGTAAAATAATCTATGGTTGTCAAGATGAAAACTTGCCCTACTGAAGATGGAGGAATAATAGGACCGATAAAGTCCAGTCCCCATTTTGAAAAAGGAAAGTCAGGGAGGACAGGTTGTAAAGGCATGGCAGAAAGACGTTCTTTTCCAACGAACTTCTGGAACTTGTCACAAGATCTTGAAAAGCTATAAGAATCTCTAAAAAATGAAGGCCAATAATACCCTTTTTCTGATGATTTTAGAAGAAGTAGTTTTAGCAGAAAAGTGGCCACCGACATGAATGAAAGAATCTGAAGATCCATGGGTTTCTTGTAACAATTTATGTTTTTCCTCATTATTTACACAACGAAGTAATATACCATCAACAGATCTCCTAAACAAGAAGTCTCCTAAAATGACATATCTGGAAGATTCGAGACGGAGCCTTCTCTATTGATGAGTATCTAAGTTATCTGGGAATCTCTGATTTTGCAAGTAATACAACAAATATTTATACCTGGGATGTTCAACTACAAGAAGGATTTGACTATCAATGTAAAATAGTGTTGACAGAGGGTTATCTTGTTCATCGATTTCTTCACTTGCTTCAACATGGATAGCCAAGTGAAGGGATAAGTCATGCCCCTTAATGGTTTTTGAAGTCATGATGGTTAAATCATGCTCCTGTATCTTGGCAATAAAATGCACAAGCTTCTCTGAAAGATAAGTTTGTGAGAGAAAAAACTTGACAGCAGGTAACGAGACTTTTACCAGTGTGTGCTTTCCTAAGATAAAGTGGTGAAATTTATCCACAGCTTTAACAAGAGAGAATGCATGTTTTTCAATATAAGAATATTTGAATTCATCATCTGATAATCTTTGACTCATGTAAGCTACTGGTTTTTCGTTACGAGGATAGAAAAGACTGCTTCCTTTGGGGAATTAGTGTATATTATAAACTCTTTCTCAAAATCTGCCTTCACCAAAACTGGTGCAGAACTGATTGCCTTCTTAATCCTTACGAAAGCATTATCGATGTCATCAGTCCAAGAAAATGATCGATCTTTCTTGAGAATATTGTGAATTGGTTTGACCATTGTAGAAAAATCAGGAACAAACCTACAGACAAAGTTGATAATGCCCATAAAGGCTTGAACCTCCTTTTTGGAAGTAGGGGCAAGAAGGTTTAGAATAGAAACAATACTTTCAGGATCTATGCTTATTCCTGAATCAGAGACAATATGCCCAAGGAGCTTGCCCTTAGTAGCGCCGAAAATAGACTTATAAGGATTTAAATAAATGTTGAATTTCCTACATCGCATAAGAACCTTTCTAATATGACCAAAATGATCCAATCGGTTCTTTGAATATACAATCAAGTCATCAAGATAAATCTGAATAATCTTACCGATCAAATCATCGAAAGCTATCTGCATAACTCTTTGGAAAGTGGACCTACATTAGATAAGACAAAAGGCATGTGCTCATGAGAAAATGTGCTCCAACATGTAATAAAAGTGGTTTTGTATTTATCTGTCCTTTTTACCTTGATCTGATTATAACCAGAAAAATCGTCAAGCGAGGACATCATCTGTGACCTTACAACTTGTTGCAAAATCATTTCCATATTAGGGAGAGGAAAATGGTCTTTTATGATCTCTCTGTTTAATGCACGTAAATCAACGCATNATTTTCCTCTCCCTAATATGGAGAGGAAAATGGTCTTTTATGATCTCTCTGTTTAATGCACGTAAATCAACGCATAGTCAGATCTAACCAGTTGTCTTCCGAATGGGAACCAAATTGGAAACCCACTTGGAATACTTAACAAGGAAAATTATCCCATCCTTCAAAAGTTTTTCCAACTCCTTCCTAATAGTCACTTCAAGTGCGGGGTTAATGGGTCTTTGTTTTTTCCTAACTGGTTTTATGCCTTCCTTGATAGGAATGGCATGTTGTATAAGAGTAGGATAAAAACCATGAAGATCCTCATAGGACCAAGCAAAAACATCTTGAAATTCACGAAGTAACTCAGTGAATTTCAACTTTTCTTCATCAATACATTGGGCACATATCTTAATATTCTTTAGGGAATTGGGTGTCCCAATGTTCAAGGAAATGGTTTCACCCAATTTCCTTTTTGACTCCTCTTCTTTATGTGTTTCTTTGTTGCCTACATCACTCAATGAAAATGAACTTTCTAGAGGAGTCAGGCGCTTCATAATTTTGTTGTTTTCCATGGATATAATCTCCTTAGGCTTATATGGTTCATTTTGTATGAAAGCACAGATGCTTTCATCACTAGGGAAGACCTGCCATGACTCTATATTGTTAGGGATATGAAGACGATATAAGGACTGAAAAGTACAATCAGGTCTTTGTGGCGGAAGTTGCCGAGTAGGAGATGCTGCAAAAATAGCTAACCTATCGGCCATTGAATTTAGTTCCCTTTTAACATGCATGATGTTAAATGATAATAAGTTCGAGATAAGCGCCAAAACATTTTGGGTGTAACGTTTCATCAACTTGTTTCTAGGAAAATATATTTTGCGTACAAGTTTTACAACAAGTTCAGAGTCCCCAAAAACTGTAAGGTGACCACAATCTAAATTATAGGCATTTTCAATGCCTAGTAATAATGCTTCAAATTCGGTGACGTTGTTTGTGCAAGAAAACTCTAAACTATAGAAAAAGTTGTGAATTTTACCTATAGGTGAGTACAGGATAATGCCAACTCCATTACCTTTGTTGGAGCATGAACCATCAAACTGCATATGCCACATCCCATCCTCCAAGTCAATTTGTTCCAGGGTAGTGTTATCCTCATCTACAAAGATGGAATACACTCCTAGGTCCTCCTCAACATAATTTACATTAGGTTGTGGAATACTTTCTTTATACATTGAAATTACCCCCTCCCTTAGGACTATGATGTTCATCCCATTCCGAGGAATGAATAAGTGTGTCTCTTCGAGTGAGAGATATTCACTTGTCAAAGCTTTCCAGTCTCTTCCTAAGATGATTGAATAATTACGTACTGGCATGTCAATTACCTGAATATTAAGGGTTGTCCGGAAGACGTATGCCTAATTGTGAATGACTGGGAAGAGGAATGAAAAGTCCCAACAAAGAAAATGAAGCACCCAAAAGAGGAAGAAGAGCAGGATAACAGTGATGAGGAACCATATGACCAGTAGAGGAATGATCCAAACATCGGTGCAGGAGATATGCCTGACCCATCCACAATAGAAGAGTAACAGACAATTCAAACAATAGGTGAAAAACAAAAGGACAAGGGGAAAGAATCGACAGGAGGGGCGCGCAATCAGACTAAAGCGCATAGAGAAACCCTAGTATATACTTTGACCAGTGATGATATTGAGTGCATAGGCTACCAAGTACAAGATGTGGTGGAAAAATTCATGGACGAAGCAACCAGGAAGCAAGAAGAGTAGCAACATAGAGTGTAGGATCAGTTGGCAACACTCTAGCAGCTCTTAGCAACTGCTAGTCTAGAAAAAGAGAGAAGAATTGAGGGAGGGTTGTCTATAATCCCAGGAAAGGAATCATAGAGTGTGCATATGGTCTTAACCCAATTAACACTTGGGAATTTAACACTCCATATCGAGACAAACACACTGGAATTTCCAATGTCTGAATTAAAAGAACAGGTGAATGCGCTAGGACACATGAGCATAGTTGTATTGAGTATGTCAATACAATGACTACAAGACTTTTAGATAGGTTTATTGCAAGAGATTAAGAGTCAGGGAGATGAAACACGACATGAGATGATAAAAATGATGGAGGAAAGAGCCCAATTACAACAACAGTATGATGTTGCGCTCCAAAAAAATAAGGAAGTTGAAGGTCGAGTGGTGGAGGTAATGAAAGACAAAACCAAGGCTGAGGAAAGGGTGAAGAAATCCCTGAAGGAAAAGGATGAAGTTGAAACTATAGCGCAGAAAGGACAAGAAATTGTCCAGAAAATATAAGAGGTAATTCCATAAGTCCTCGTAGTAGTAGAAGCTACTATGGTATAACAAGTGTTGAAGATCGGCGAAGTCATCAAGGGATTCATATCGCAGATAGAATATCTACAACTCTGTAGTGCGCCAGGCATGCCACCAATAGTCAGAGAAGGAAGTGAGAGAATGGAAATGACAACAGTTTCTAACATTAAGAAGATACAAGAAGAGTGCACCAAACTCTGTGAGAAGAGCACACATATCTGGACCGACTTGGTGGAGGATCCATAGATGAATGTTGTAGAGGACAAGTTAGGAGAAGCACAGGAAAAGGCACAATAAGCTTCAGAGAGGACCACTATACTTCCACCAGTGGAGCGTATGACAATAATTTTGGCAAAAAGGCAGTCATACTTGGAAGTGGAAAAGATGGGGGATCAACAAAAGGTCCTTCAACAACGCCTCATACCAATGCAGGAAGAAGCACTGAGGGTAATCGATGAACTAGCCACTATAGAGCGAAAGGTAAAGCAAGCAGCCTATGAGGAAGAACAAAAGCTAACAACCTTGATTGCACAAGGGGTCGAAGAGATCACAAAAACAGAGGAAAAAATCATGAAGGAAGTGGAGGTAGAAAAGGTAGCCTTCCAAAATTTCATGAAGGCATGGAAGAACATGCATCATGCCTGAGTGGATGTTGGTGCAATTATTTTCATAATATATTACCAAACATAAATTATCAACCGATATTTGTAATCAATAGAGTTGATGCACTATATGTGCCGATAACAGATAGGTTCCTATGTCTTATGAGTATAGCTCAATCAAGAAACAATTAATGACATAACACTCTTTTTCACACTTTTCAAATAACATTCTCCACTCATTTCAAAATTCAGAAAGCAAAACTTGCAAACAAAATCTTAACAATCATGCATCCAAAATATCTTGCTCAGATAATAACTTGTCCATTTACAAGCTCATGAAGTGGAAATATGGACTTTGAATCTGTTATTTGTAGCTAATATCCTTAACAACAACTAACAAGAAAATCTGGGCACACTTCAACAATAACAAAAAATAAAGCTCATAGTAAAATGCTCAAGAAAACACTGAATTCAAAAGGCTCTTGCTCACATAATAGATCTGTATATTATAGGCTCTTGAAAAGAAGAGATGAAATCGGATCTTGTTCCCTGTAGCAATTGAAAACGATAATCAACAACTCACTCTTAAACAAAAAGCAATCATAACTCTATTTACTCCAATCAAACATGTGTAGTACAAAAAGTAGTCAATATAATTGAGAGGCTTCATTAAATGGTGCATGAAGGTGAGAGATGAAGTCTGATCTCATTTCCTGTAACAACTCACTTCAAACTTGCAAGAAATTCTTATCTAATTCTGCACACACTTCAAAATCAATTGATGCATCCCAAACATAAATTTAATACAATCTTACAATCTTGCAATTCTAGAAACTACTTCATTTCTACACAGGAAACATAATTTTTAATGAGATGTTCCATTTAATGGCTTATGTAATGTGAATGATGAACTCCCACTGTTTCTGTACTGCCACTCTTTGCAATCAATTCTAACAATGAAATCAAAAATGAAATCAAAACAATAAGTACATGAAATATAAATCTATGCTAATAATTTACAATGAGCTTACCAAGCTGGATCGGTGGGCCCTTGTTGATGCCAACATGGAATCTTTTAGATCAGAAGATGATAAATGCTAAGAGACACACAAGATCCTTGAATTCAAACTTCCATTGATCTTCAGCAAATAAATTTACAAAAAGAGTTGGTTTAGAAATCCAATTTGCAACATACTAATTCCTCTTTCTTCAAGAGTCAATCTTACATCATAATAATTCTTCCCTACTTAGGCCTATGAGGTCTTATTTATACATAAAATCCATGGAGGAATGGATGAAACTAAATCCCCAAACTAAGAAAACAATTTTTACAATTTTAGGATAAATCCCAAAAATCTGTGTTTTTTTAACAATTTGGGCAGATTCGAGTTAGTTCCCCATCCATATCTCCCCAAAAAATTCTAATTTTGAAAAATTTCCCAATTTCTACTCAATTTTCCATATTCTAGACAAAACCCATGTATTATAATTTCTAGATCTGATACCATATGTACGAAAATCGAGGTGCAAGTTGGTAGTTTGAGTTTTTTTGCTAATTTTGGTAGAATCATTCCCCTTGAGCTGGAGGTCCATATGTGCGAGCTAGGTGAATTCTGACTCATGTGCCCAGATGAAAACATCACTCTGGAAAAAACCCATGAGCCATATTTTCTTCTAGAAACATTCAAAAATTTTGAATTATGTCTAGTACCGGATTAGCACAGGCTGGTACCAGAATAGGTGGAGCCTTGGTACTAGAATAGACTGGGTACCGGATCATGCTGCTTAAGAGTCAAAGTGATTAGGATCATACAAAATCAACCATTTTAATCGAATTAATTCAAGAAAACTAAACAAATCATGCCTTAATCATAGTTTACCCCTTATGCACATGAACAAGGTAATCAAGTGTATTTATGGAAGAAACAATCAATTAGATACACATGGCATAGGTAAAATAGACTCAGATAGGGGGTAATATAGGGCATTAGAAGTGTCAAAATGGAGACTCAACAGTGGCTCGGGACGAGCCATAGGTGAGTGTTGGGGGCCTATTGGACAAGCAATTTTTAGGATACAATTTTGGTAAAGATCCTAAGTATATAAGAAGTTCACAAAAAAGGTGCACAAAGGAAGAAAGAAGATTAGGGAGTGCGCAACTGGGGCGCATCCAAGAGGATAATGAGTAGCAGAGGTGCATCTAGAAGTATAGCGCGCAGAAAGAAGGGAATAAAGCAGGATAACAAAGCAAGCGAAAAGGAAGGATGAAAACCCGACATGATAAAGATGGAAGGATGTGCAAAAGCAAGAAGAACATAAGAAAAGAAGCATGCAGACGAAAAAACAAATAAAATCAGTCGAACATCCAATTAACTAGAAGTAGTCATGCATTGTAATAGGGTTTCGAGAAGAACCAAGTACATTTTTAAGCCCTATATTGTATGTATAAATATATAATGGGTTGGGAGAATAGGGTTTCCTCTTGGGTTGTTCCTGAGGGTTGAGTTCTCTGCTAAGTATTGTATCGTTCTGTCCTGGGTCTATTGAATATAGGAATTGATGTTTGAATGTAAGAGATGATGCAGAGAGAGACTCTTGCACTATAGAACGACTAGGCTAGGAGAAGAGAAACATAACTATGACATATACTTGTAAGCGTGGTGTGCAAGCCTGAGGCAATTACTAAACGCATAATAAAGAATCCATCCATTGTGGACATAGCCCAGAGTTGGGTGAACCACGTTAAATCTTGTGTTCACTATCTTTTGTGTGATTGTTTATGGAATTTGTTGGATGCATGTTAGAGTAGAATTATCTTTTGTGTATTCATGGTGCAATAGTATGATTGTTATAGTAATAAGTTTATGCAGTAATATGGAATATAATGGCAATATGAACCTAAGATACACTAAGTAATAGAATAATAGAAAATACAAAATAACGTGCACATAACAGATAATTAAGAATGAACAAAATAATCGCCTCATTCCCTCACTACTGCAAAAACCTAGTTCGTGCAGTCCCAATAGATACCTTAGGTGAGACTTCATCTGCACAAGCAGGTGATGTTGAAAGGGACGATGTCTGGTGGGCTTTGTTGGTCAAATATATCTCAAACCTAGGGTCTTACAAACCGCGAACAATGCCAAAACATGCCCTGTTAAATTCAAGGGGAATTCATGAATGTTTGTTCCAAATGATCAAGATAAATACTCAGATATGTAGTGACCTCAATTTCTTAGAGAATTTGACTATCTATGATTTTTAGTTTCTAGTTCATTAATTACGGATTTGGTAAAATAAGTAGATGCATGCAGTCATTGAAGAGGATAGAATATTTCTTCCAACATCACTTCCAAATCCCTAAAAGTTATTATTGCTTTAGCGACACAATCTTCTCAAATTTTGGTATGACCAAGTGTAGCTGATAAGTCTAGCTCTATCTAAAATACATGTAAGGTGCATTTCCATCATGCCTATTACCACACAATCTAGCACAAAGTGCAAATCCTTCATAAGGCACAATACTAGTGGAATATGTAAGATGTTACCACTATCACCTAGGCAACGGATTCCTTATTTTTAGAGAAGGAAGAGTATCCAACACAAGGGAGGCTTCCCTAGTAGCCTTCAGGAATCCCTAGGAAAGACACAATGAAGTCTAGGGTCCCTTGGGGTGACTACTCAAACTACCACCAATGAAAAGGACGAACAAAGTATTAATGAGTTGGTGTGACAAGACAAATTTGAGATATAAAGAAAAGAGGATCTAGTTCAATTTGATGGGTTTTCCAATTCAAGTATAGGCTCAAAAGGATCTCCAAACATTATGAAAGAATAAAAAGTCTAGAGTTTTTTTTAAATTGTTAAAACAAAAATAAAATTACAACAGGAAAGTAATTTATTACAACAACAAAATATATCCCTTTAACATGCAATCATTCAGTATATAAATAGGGCTAAATAATGAGCTAAATTAGGGTTTCAATTACAAACAAATTCAGAATATTAAAGAAGAATAAATAGCCCTAAAAATCTAGACGTTTTTACCCTAAATGGTTGTTATAATACTTTAGAAATACAACTTAGGATTTTCAGCAATGTATATTAGGTCAACAATATGCCTAAATACCCAAAACATCTTAGTCTTTACAGATAGAAATTAAAATTTGTTGCAATAAAACCATAAATTTAACCTTGAAACAACAAAATAGAGTAATTTTTGGGTTTAATGATTGACTATTGGGAGAAAAATACTAGTGCCTACCATTTTTTTGGGCATATGGGTCAATTAAGGATCCCTTTTGAGAGAAATGTGTGGATTTTTTACAATGATACCTAGAGGTTGTCTACTACTAACTTTAGTAGATCCTCCTAAAATAATAAAGGATAAATCAAGGGAAGGTCCTCCACTAGTTACCTTCCAAGGGTTTTGACAAGAAGGGTTTGTTCAAGAATAATCCAAGCAAATGCTTAGCAAACACTAGAGAAAAAACATTACACTTAAATGCATTCATAAACATAAGAACAAGATAAAAGTAGACCACTTAATAAATATTTCATCCACCAAAACCCTAACACAATGATCATCCAAGTAGTAGTAGAGAATCGACAATCATTCCTCCAAAAATATCACTCTAACTAACCATCCATAACATTCTTCATAAGGGAGAACAAGTAGAGGTAAACAGGTAGTGATATATCTCCACAAGTAGAAATGATTCAAAGTAATAAGTGTTTCTCTTATTTGTACGAGAGATATAACATGCTACTTACAAAACTGAAGCCTCTAAAACATAAAATATATATTGTATCTCTCATAAACCCTAGAAATAAGGCAACAATACATTAAAAAAATCCATGGTACATGAGTGGATATGTCTCTAACACCCCCAACGATGCCTCCAAGATGAAGTAAACTAGCTCAAACATCAAATCATCCCACATGAAAGTGATCTAGAACTCACAAGTGTGGCATGTGTGGCCTCAAAAGGGGACAACTCACTCAAAAAATGGTGTGAAGAGGCTCAAAATTGAAACATTTCCATGAATGTGTGAAACATTTCATCTCCAAGAGGTGCCTTATGTCTCAAAAGGGTGTTATGTCTCATCAAAAGGTGTCATATCATTGTCAAGAAGCCAAAAATTTCACATCAAGGAGCTCCATCATCAAAATGTGCAACGTCCCATCATCCAAGTGAAACGTCCCATCACCAAAGGGCACTCTCATCAATGGAAAGGTGCCACATCATCTCTCCAAGTGAAAAATCCTCAAGCAAAGGTCCAATGTCCTTTAGGAAAGGTTGAACATCCTATCAAATCATCATCATCATCAAGTAGAGTTCCATCACTAAGAGCCTCAATGCCATACCCCATGTGTGCTAGTGTATCTTTTCAATGGAGCCATGTCATCAAAAGGATCGTGGAATGACCTCTCTCAAGTGATGGGGATGACCTCCAAGAAATTGTGCTAGTAGCCCCTCAATATCCTCCAAAGGATCCAAGTATGTGGCTATGTGCAATCCATCATCTGAGGAGGGGCTCATGTGGTCCAATGCATCATGAATATCAAGAGAAAGATACACAACCCAAACACAACATATAAAGTGAGTTATGTAAACACAAAATCCATTAGATAGATCTCACAAAGTATCCTCTTCAAACTTCACACTATATTACAAAGTTATACTTTGCCCAAGAGTGACAACACTTGACTAAAATACGATGATGACCACCAAGGTGAGACAAGGAAAAAAGTATATATTCAAATAATCATGATTCATTATCCAATTCAACCCATGATCACTATTTTCATGCCTCAATGTTACTATTTTCATGCCTCAAGTATTGACATTATCACTCAATATCAAGTGTCAGAACAATATATCTCAATGTTTAATGCACCATGTCATATGATTGAGCTAAGTTGAGTATGTAATGAAAGGAATATGTGGGAAACTAGATATAGAGAGTTTAGAATGACATCATTGGATCTAATGTCTGGAATGTGGACAATCAAGAAAAAAATATTCTCTATTTACCCCTAGAAGTGATGGGGTAATAATTCCAATCGATGATACATGTGAAAAAGAAAAGTGAAACCTTAGAAATTATCATTGATATCGCAACATAGTCGCTTGAAAATTTTGTATGAGAGAGCATTATCTAATAACTCTAGCTCTAAATACCAATGTGAAAATAAACATATCCAAATTATTTGATAAATTTGGTTGGATCTATATTAGATTTGTTTTCATACAAGTAAGGTTCTCTTTAGCCTTTTCCATTTGGATCAAATCCTACCTATCCTTAGCCTCTTCACTTCTCGTCAATGGCCAAGCAACCCATTTCTTCTCAGCTAACTCTCAAGGCCTCTAAAAAGACTACCCTCTATCCCTTATACTTTTCTTACTTGTCATTGAAGGATTTAGTTGACTAATCCATGCTTAATGGGAAGCAAGAAATATCATGGCTATTAAGATAGTAGTGAGGGTCCAAATCACCCATTTCATGTTTATGGATGACCTTATCCTATTTGGAAATCACTCCACCCAATTTTGACAAAGAATGTACTCCTATGGTTTTGGGTTACAACCACAATAGAGCAATTGACCAAAACACCTACTGTCTCCCAAAAAGATAGTCAAGAAAATTGTAACTAAATGACTAACTTTTGATAAGAAGGAAGGGGAAAAAATGGATCCAATCATTTGATGTAGATCCCTCACTTGAAACTTTTTCTCCAACACTTCTTCCAACCATCTACACACAAGGATGAAGACAACTGCAAGATATGTAGTTGAAAAATAATTAACTTTCAAATATGATAACTAAAATCAATTCCATTAGTGTTCTATATAATTAAATGCTCAAATGTAATCATCATAAACTAAAACACAAAGTTGGATGGGAAAGAGATCTATTTATGCATTTAACAAAAAATTTAGGAATGTTACAACCTGTAACCAATGTGACACTGCTCCGGAACTGGCATTTAGGTTCCTCCACCTGATCCAATGAATATGAACTCAACCTCCAACTTATTCACTCAAATAGGTCTGAGAAAGAGAAGTGGTCTCTTTCTGACAAGGTAAATGGATCAAAGATTGTTGGAAAAAGGGGTTTCTAGATATAAAGGGCATAGTTCACAGACATGGGATAAGGGTATTACAGACTCTAGCAATAAATGGCCACAAGAATGATTTTTTCATCATTGATCCTTCTCCTCTACCCCTTGGTTCCTTTTTATACTCCAAATAAGTGGTTAGAGTAGTAATACACAAGCAATAGGGGGCTAGGAACTAGAATAACCCATAAACCTATATATATATATATATATATATATATATTAGCCAAATAAATGTGTTTGTGTGTGGATAAAGAGAAAGTTGCATATGTATGTGGGCTACATAACTATTAGGGCACGTATATGTCAAAAAATGGTTTTTTTAAATAATTTATGAGGAATAAAGGGGGATTGAGTTTGCAAGTAGGGAAAGGGTATTTGAATTAGGCCAATAGGGAATCAATGCATATGAGGTGGAAAATGATGTTATAACACCTATGAAGCCAATAATTTTGCTAGGATTATTGGATTTTTTTACCTATCCATGGGCATGAAAATCAATAAGTCAAAATCCTTCATCCACTTCAATTGTATCCCTTAATTCCACTTGATTATGATCCATAAACTATTGTCCTTCTACATGCAAGGGTTACATGAGAAATCGACTTATCTAATATTTAAGCTTAAACAAAGCAATTATAAAATTAAGGAATGGAACTATATACTAGACATATTGAAGGTAAGGATATCGCATTGGACCCACAAATGGATTTCATGAGCAAGTCGTATCATCTTTATTAGGAGTGTTCTCTTCGTTATCCCTATTCATTGTCTTTCACTAGCATCCCCTCCAACGAATATTGTCTTCAAAATGAGGTATATTTTTTTCACTTACCTTTGGAATGGAAATGAAGAAGAGGGATGGTTTCCATTGGTATTTGGAGAAGAACTCTCTTGACCAAAGCACCATGAAGGTTGGGGGATAAAACACGTCAATAATTTTTCCACAACCCTTGTTGTAAAGGGAAACTAGAAGCTCATCATAAATTATGGACTTTGGAAAGAGTTTATTTACAATAAAGACATAGCTCCAATGAGCTTAGAAGATTGGATCTAGAACCAAAATAAACAACACTAGGGTGGATCCAATTTCTAGAAGGTTATCAGTATTTTTACCTCTGCTAAAAAATAGGAGATGACACAAAGGCAAAGTTGGGTCGAAACAGTTGCGTTGGACAAGATCCAGAATATCATATGCTCCTATAATTAATGGATTCTCTTAGAAATCAATAGATCTCCAATCTCAATCAAATTGTATCCCCCGCCTAAGCTTCATGTCACATCTCTAGTACATTACTTAGGATTTAGGACTATTGGGCATTGAACATCAATGGATAACATTCATAGGACAACTCATCAGAAAAGGAATTGAACTAAGAAAGGTACATGACACCATATTATGGGGAGAAAAACCATCAATGGGAATACATGGTGTAAAAATTGGATGCAATATTTAACATCACCCACTCCATATTGACATCTGCTAGTGGTGGTGGACAAAGATATGGAAATTCATAGCTCCTACCAAAGCCATATTGTTTGCATGGATTCTAATCAAAGGAGTATTTCCCATTGGAAAGGAAAGGTTGGCACAAACACAAAAAATGAGCAATGGAAAGAGACCATTGCATACAATGACTCACCAAACACAATCTGGAAACTCTATTATTCCAGCTACACCACATCATGCTTATCCTTTACTTGTAGTGTATCCAGTTAAGAACTTAGGGATATGAGAGTATATGTCTTGAAATATTCCAATAGATTTCCAATTTCAATGCGGGTAACTCCACTTCTTACATATTTTGTAACTCTAGTTGAGATATCCCGAGGGATTTTACCATGTTTTGCATTACCCTTAGAATGTTGTTTGTAGAGTTCATAGATTTCTTCATAATGCAGCTGGGAAACATCACCGCCTCCCATCAAATTAAGTGCATCGATACAATCATCTCAAATTCCTTTAAAAAGGATAACTCTTATAGTTTCTAGGCCCGACATATTGTTTCAATCACTACAAGTTAAATTGGAACCTCTCCACATAATATTCCAAAGTCCCATATTATATTTGGGACATCCTGAAAGTTTATTATTTGACATATCATGTCAAAAACTTCTACCTCATTTCTTCCTAGGTTCAGATATAATTCCCTCCAATCCCCATGAACCAACATAACATTGAATTTTTTAGGGTGGCCAGAAATAACTTCAAGTTCTAAGATTTGGAGAATAATCATAACTTTTTCAAAGCACATTGAATTCAAAGAGAAATGTGTCTAGTTCCTCACTAGCAATACCATTGAAGTTGGGTAGATATGAAGGAGGAATGTTCTTCATATACCTTACTCCATTAGGTTATTTGATTGGGAATTCAAAAGGAAAAGTATTATGTTGAGTGGAACCTTCTCCTTCTTCCTTTGCCATGTTGCAGAGAGGATTCTAAAGAGTTGGTATTCTTTATGCTATTGAGGCTTCAAAGGGAGTGGATCCATTATATTTATCAGGCTCCTT
>JASDQU010587920.1:56172-72012 GCA_032191745.1 Picea mariana | reverse complement strand
TACTATGCTTAAACAATTATTCCCATTATAAAATCATTACAGAACACTTAATGATGATCACAATAATTCAAGGAAGTAAGCAATAGAGTATTCAACATCAATCACACACATGAAGTATACAGAGACATATATTCCCGAGGAAACCCATAAAGGGATAAAAACTCTTCTTCTTGATATGATAAGTAATCTTTATTTTCTGTACATTATCATTCTTATGAGAACCAACTCATTGTGAGGCTACCACCTTTGTTTTACAAGCTGCAACTTGTTGAGAGCACAAACTCTCTGGTTTCTCTAGCACCTACTAGAAGGAAGCACCAACTCCCTGAGTGTTCCAACACCAACTAGATGGAAGCACCAACTTCCTGAGTGTTCCAACACCAATTGGATGTAAGCACCAACTTCCAGTCACAGAGGCACCAACATGTATAACATAGAACAATGGTTCTCCCTTGCACCACCCTGCCACCCTGGTTTTTCTGGTTGCAACCAGATGGAAGCTACGACTCCCTGTGTTCAAGCACCCACTTGAAACTCCGAGGACAATATTCCTCCCTAGCACCACCATACCACCCTAAGATATAAATATTTACATGAATAATACCTTAAAACAACACATATAGTTCAATGCTCACCACTTCTTCTTTGTTCTGTAATTTTTCTTTTCTTTTGTATGTTCATGCTTGGCTCCATTTGTTGTCTCTTTCCATCTGCTCTCTTTGTGTTATTCTCATTCTCTTAGGTTCTCGTACAGGCTTCTCTTTTCACTATTTCTACTCTGTCTAGCTTATGTTCTTCATCTCTTCACTTTCTCATTCAGTTCATGTTGTAATGTTCATTTCTTACAGTTCGACCACTTTTACAGAGAAACAACAACCTCACCCTGCCACACCCTTTTTCTTTTATTCATTCTCAAATCATCCGTTACACTCCCATCTCCAACGCTCAAGTCGATAATCTCAAAACACTCATTTCGGGAATCTCAGAACACTCATTTTGGGAAACTCAGAACGCTCAAGAGCCATGATTCCAACACTTAGGAACAAATGATTCAACCGCTCATGAATGATGATTCAGTTAGTGTAAGTGAATCCCAATTGATCAAGAAATCATAAGATGAAACAGTAACCCTTCGATCAGATTCGGTTTGATTAATGTCATTGGATTATATTTTATTTAAATCTCTTATATCACATGACCAATGGAGAAGACCAGACACTAGGCTTGATGAGCACTTATCAATTCAACGATCGTGATTCAATCTTCTGATAATATGGACGGCTGATAGAACTTCTCCCTTTGGAACTTTGGGTTTTCAACTTTTCAAACCTTTGAATCAGATCGTACTGTTTATTTCACGAAAACAAATCAATGGTCATATTTGATCCTTACACTCATCCTTTCATTGTTCAATTCGATGGCTAGGACTTAATCAAACATTGATATGGACATCTGTCGGAGCTTCACCCTTCGGAACTTCAGTATTTCAACTTTTCAAACTTACACTATCCTTCCACTGTACTATGATCAATGGTTGAGAATACACCCGAAGTGATCTTTCTTATCGGACGACTCATGTCCTTGCTGACGTGGTCTGCCACATGTCCTTGCTGACGTGGTCTACCACATATGTCCTTTGTTGACATGGTCTACCACATATGTCCTTTGTTGACATGGTCCACCACATGTCCTTGCCGATGTGGTCTGCCACATGCCCTTACGGATGAGGTTTGTTGACGTAATCTGCTGACATAGATCTCCCTGATCTGACGGTCATCATATGTTCTCCAGATCCGATGGTTCTTATTCATTTCAGATTTTCGGCTCTCAGGGCTTCAGGTTTTTCAAATCTCAAACTGAAAAATATGAAGTGAGATTTTTTCGGAGCTTAACCTCCTCGTATATTTATACCCGAACTAAATGTTGTTCCTCGATCATGATCCTAGATCGATGGCTCGATATGTCTACAATGCATCTCTTCTATCTTATCTTGTCCTTCCACATAGAATGATCCAACGGCTGACAAAAATTTGCATAAATGAGATCTCATATCTTTTACATCGCTTATCCTATCCTTCCACTCGAAATGATCCGATGGATGATGGGAATTCGGGTTCGATCCGACGGCTAACGGGTATTCGGGTAATCAAAATCTCAACTCTTTTACCTTTCTTAACCTATCTTCCACTTTAAAATGATCTGACGGCTGACAGGAATTTAGGTAATCAAATTCTCAACCCTTTCATCTTATCATGTCCTTCCACTAAAATGTGATCCAACAGTCGTGAAGACACTCGAAGTCGATCAACGATCAAGGATGATTGTGGAACCATAACTTCCGAGTGATTTGACTCATCTCCAAAACTCCACAATTTGAAGTTGTGTGTTGTTGGTGAGTCAACCACATTCATCGATCTTTGAGGCTATAATATCTGACGGTCCTAACTAATTGCGGGATTGGAACTAGCGCGATATTTAATTCTCCTTCCTATCTCTGCAATCTATCCCCATCGTTGATCTAGCGATTATGCATATGACGGTCACAACTCAATTCACCTTAATCTAATCACTTGTTGGATCAACCAGATCCATCGATATTCGAGTCTATGAGATCTGACGATCTAGACCAATTGCTGGATTAGAGCTAGTGAGTTGTTTAATTCTTCTTTCGCTCCCTGCAATTCATCCCTGCCGTTGATCTGGCTTGCATATCTGATGATCACAATCCTAGAATGGTCCTCAAGCCCACAGTCACTCATATGATCGATGTCCATTCTATGAGGCAATCAACACCGTCAATTTCTTGATCGGATGGCTGTTGAGGCTTCTCACCCTGAGCTTACGCTTTTCCTTCCGAGATTTGATACTCTACATAGTGTTTGCTCCTCCTCCTAAGCTTATGTGTTTGATTTTAAGCTTTTATCTCTTCTTACTATTCTCTCCTCCTCCTAAGCTTATTATTTTCATGTTTTCCATTGCCATTGTTGTTCTTTCATCAATGACAAGCACACTCTTCCTGTAAAATATGCTAACAATCTCCCTCTTTGGCATTAATGGCAACCCTGAAAGGTTGCACTATTCCGCTTAGACCTCCAACTGTAGACCTTTTTTTCCCCTTTGACATCAATGTCAAAGAAAAACATGCTCCCCCTGAGTTTTTGCATTACTTTTTGGAGGTATCAGATATTCAACAAACACATATACTCCCCTTGATAGGATGGACTCTCTTAGGTGAGAGAAGGGATGACACCCATCTTCTGATGGAGATATTCAAATGGTGTATTGGCTAGGGGTTTAGTAAAGATGTTTGCAATTTGTTTTGTGGAAGGAATATAATTTAGCTGAACAACTTTGTTTGTTACTTGCTCTTTGAGAAAATGATACTTTATTGGTATATGCTTCGTCTTTGAATGGAGAACATGATTCTTCGAGACACTAATGGCACTGGTGTTGTCACCGTGAAGTGGAATGGGATCAATATAAGTTACCTTCAAATCTGCAAGAGTTTGTATCATCCATAAGATCTGAGTGCAACAAGTAGCAGCAACAATGTACTCTGCCTCTATAGTTGACAATGAAATAGATCCCTGCTTCTTAATAATTCATGCTACTAACGAATCACCTAAGAAAAATGCACCTCCACTGGTGCTCTCTCTCATCCAAACAGTTTTCCCAATCAACATTTGAATATGCAATTAATTGAAAGTTCTGATTTCTAGGATACCAAACACCATAAGTCATTGTTCCCTTCAAATATTTGAATATCCTATTGAAAGCTTCTAAATGACTTTGTTTAGGAGCAGATTGATAATGACCTACCATTCCAACAACTTGCTTAATATCAGGACAGGATGTTGTGATGTACATAAGACTTTCTATCATTGATCGATAAGTTCTTTGATCAACATTAGGTGAAATATCATCTTTGTTGAGCTTGCAACCAACCACCATAGATGTACTAACATGAGAGGAATATTCCATCTGAAACTTCTTCAACATTTCTTTCAAATACTTTTATTGAGAGATAAACAACCCTGCAGAACTCTGATTAATTCATAGACCAAGAACATATGATAGTTCTCCTATCATGTACATCTCAAACTCAGTTTGCATTGAATTAGCAAACCACTGAACTGAAGAGTCATTAGTACATCCAAAAATAATGTCATCTACATAAACCAAAACAACTAATAAATCATCAGCTTCAGACTTAATATATAGATTATTATAAACATAACCTTTCTTGAACCCTTTGTCCTGTAGAAATTTGTCCAGTCTATGATACCAAGCTTGTGGTGCCTATTTCAGTCCATATAATGCCTTTTTCAACTTACAGACATAGTCAGGATTATCTGTCAGTGAAAATCCTTCAAGTTTCTCCATGTATACATCTTCTTCTAGGTCTCCATTAAGAAAAGTTGACTTAACATCCATTTGATATACTTTAAAGTTCTTATAACATGCATAGGCAAGAAACTTTCTTATGGCTTACAATCTTGCCATTGGTGCAAAGGTTTCATCAAAATCTTGTCCTTCAACTTGTGCATACCTGTTACAGAACAATCTAGCTTTATTCTTAACAATTTGTCCTTGTTCATTCATTTTATTCTTAAACACCCATTTGGAGCCAATTACATTCTTATATGCAGGTCTAGGAACAAGCTCCCAAGTATTGTTCTTCTCAATCTGATCCAGTTCCTCATTCATTGATTTTAACCAATTTACATCTTCACTGTCTTCATTAAAGTTCTTGGGTTCCATCATGGATATGAAGGCTATATGTGATTGCTCGTTGTCTTTGATTATCCTTCTCCTGGTTTGTACACCTTTGTCTTTCTCACCAATTATTTGACTTGCAGGATGATTCTTTTGAGTAATTCTGGAGGAAGGATTTGATGTTGTCTATTGATTCAAATCTACCTGAGTATTTGTATCTTCATCTGACTCAGATTCTTGTTTTTCTAATTCTCAGACCTCTTCATCTTCAACTTCAACTATATCCTTTGTTGTTGATTCAACATTGCTTACATCTCGTACTGGGATTTCTTCATCAACTTTTATGTCAATATAATCAACCAATTTATGCAGCCTCTTATTATAGCATCTGTATCCTTTACTGTTTGTAGCATACCCTAAGAAGATACCTTCATCAACCATGTCATCATATTTGCCAATATTTTCATCATTGTTCTTGATATAACACTTACACCCAAAGACTTTAAAATGCTTGATCGAAGCAGGTTTTCCAAACCATAGTTCATAAGGAGTCTTGTCACTTTGCGGCCTGAGATGAGATTTGTTAAGAATATGTATTGTTGTATGCATTGCTTCTACCCAATATGTCTGAGAAATATTCCTTTCATTCATCATTGATCTTGCCATCTACTGAATTGTTCTGTTATGCCTTTCAACTAATCCATTTTGTTGTGGAGTCCTTGGAATAGTATAATCTCTTTTGATCCCATGTTTCTCACAAAAATATTTGAAGTCCCTTGAAATAAACTCTCCTCCTCTATCAGACCTTACAACCTTCAATATTTTTCATGTTTGATTCTTAGTCATAGCCTTAAACATTTTGAATTCTTCAAATGCTTTAGATTTTTCTTTTAGAAAGGAAACCCATGTAAGTCTAGAATAATCATCAATAATAAACATGAAGTACTTTTATTTTCGTGTACCTTCCTTCCTTGATGGTCCACATAAACCTATATGTACTAAATGAAGAGGTTTATCTGCTGATGCAAATTTTTTAGATTTAAACTGTGTCCAAGTAAGCTTTCCTATTTGGAAAGGTTTACATACAGAATCATATGGATTTGATATCTTTGGAAGATCTTTTACTGCCCCATTGTTTCTAAGTTTGATTAGATGATCAAAATTTAGGTGTCCAAGTCTCTTATGCCATAGACAACTTTCATCATGTTTTCTTAGATGACACTCTTCTCTATCTTCTTTCAGCAAATATACATTATTATTTGTCCTTATGCCTTTAGCCACCACTTGTCCCGAGTTTACATACTTTATCTCACAATCTTTGGAAGTGAACACCACTTCACATCCTCTGTCACACATTTGACTTACACTGATCAAATTATTTTTCAACCCATCTAGAAGTAGAACATCCTGGGATTTTCCTTTACCATTACTAAAACTCACCATCCCTTTACCCTTGATTTTACCTGGTTCATCATTTCCAAAGGTCACATTTTCTGTTTTTTTTTTACTTATAGACATAAACTTACCCTTTTCTCTAGTCATGTGCTTGTTGCTTGGAACATCCATTGTCTATATACTAGGGGTCTTTTTTTTTTTGAGCTAAAAGTACTAAATCACATTTTTCACTATCTTTCTTTTTCCATGTGCTGGCATTTCTAGCTAAGGTTTTTCTCCTTGGATTTTCTTTGTAATTCTTCAGATGGTAGTTTGTATCTTTGTGACCGAAGTTATGACAGCTATAGCATTCGATCTCATTGTTCAATAGGTCAAAGTGATTGGTGCAACTTTGTCTACTCATTGGTTGTTTAGTTCTATGTTGCAAAGATTGTTTATTTCTTGATCTCCTCAGTTGCATGTCTCTAAGCTTAATTTGACAATTTGCAATCTTATGACCAAAATTAGAGCAGTAAAAACAGTAACCATGGAATAAATTTTGGTACCTGAAGGATGGCCTTCTTCTTGGCATTTTTTGCTCCATCTTCTGATATCTTTGTTCTTGATAAGATATCATCTTGTCTTTATTAGCTTTTGGTGGCAGAGTACTCCCATGGTATCATTGTCTGTTGACTTGGAACTTTATCATGTTTATTGGCTCCTTGCTTTTTGGTTGTTTGTTGTTTGTTGCTTGAATCACTTACATAACCTAAACCATTCTTCAACAAGAGAGATATTTGTTTGCTCAGAATGTCATTTAGTTCTTCTGAGGATTTAATTCTTGGAAGATTTTGGAGATACAATGATTTGAACTTCTCCATTTCTTTTCTGGTTTTTACTACCTCTTCTTCCAATGCTTCACATCTTGCCTTCTTCTCTGATAGTTTTTGTTTCAGAATGTCTTCTAGTTTCTTTTCCTCTTCTAATTCCACTTTTAGCGGGGCAAAGCCTTCATCAGGTTTTTTACTGTCTTTCTCGAACTGTATCAGCAATTGTTGTTGAAGGAAAATCTCCCTGCGGACAGGTGGATCTCCTCAAAGAGATAGAATCTTAACTCTAAGACAGAAAGTGCTTATCATGGTCACTGACTTCCTTTTAGATCTAGGTGGACTAGTGTGTAAGGAGGAAGGAGAAAAGAAGTACCTTTTACTGGTGTTTGTCCCTGCACGCTTCGAGTTGAGCTCCAATATTTCGCTCCTCGATAAGCCCTGTAGACAAACAAAGTACGACCACTTCCTACTCTATCAAGATTAGTCCAAAATAGGTCTATCTACTAAAGAGACAAATTAATGTGAGATTGAACATGAATTAGAAAGAAACAGGCCAAGCAAATTATGTTAATGAGGACAAAACATTGCTTACAACCATGGATGAATTGCAGCAGTTCCGCCAAGTCCTCCTTGTCTACCCCTTGCTCAAAATATCTACGATTTGAATGATGATAACTTCACCGATTGCTCCCTATGAAATCATAGGTCTCTTGCTTCCAAAATATCTTTGTTCCAGCATCACTTATGAGATCATAAGTTTGGTGTGATTCTCCTTTTCCATCCCTTTTCACCATGAGAAAGTTGCTTATATAGCCTTTGAGAGGATTTCACCACTTGAGATATCCTTGGGGAAGTTGAGGATTTGCCTCCTTCAGTTGAGGATCTTCCCTAAGATCATGGCTTGATTGAGGATTCAAACTCAACTGACCTCCAAGAATGAATGGATCCTTCCCCCATTCATCTCAACCACTTAACCACTGCCCAAAATAGACAGCACTCCCTCAAAAGGGCCATCAGAGTGTTGTAGCACTTCATACTAGGCTTAAGGGGGGTGCCAGGGCTCCTAAAGTCAATAGCGCTCCCTCAGAAGGGTCAAGGAAGCTTTATAACGCTCCCAAACAGTGAGAGGGGGGGCTCCAGCACTCCCAGAAGAGGTATAGGGGAGCGCTCCCCTCTAAAAACCTAGTTTTTTCAGTGTTTTCAGATAGCAAAAGGTTCATGACTTTAGCTAAGCATTCCTCCTCTTCCAAATCAAGTGTTTGAGGCATTTTAAGTGTCTCCTTGATGTCGTTATAGGCACGACATAGGAATCATGAAAGTATTCTTTGCCAAACCCTATTTCGACACTTGTGAGCAACATGCGACACTTGCGACACTATCGAAGTGAATAATTTTGATGTGTAACAATTGTTTTTTCTTTTTCTTGTTAAATCTGAGTCTGTCAATTTCTTCTAGGGCACTGATCAGTTCTCCTTCCAAGTCAACCACAACTTCTTCATCATTAACATCACTTCCTGTGCTTTTATTATCATAATCCTCTTTTTCCATAAGCATAAAGTCATTAACTTTATCTTCACAAGAAGAATCACTATCTGTGTCTCCTGAATAGTCATCATTGTTTACACATAGACTTTTACTTTTACCAAATATCTTGGATTTTTACTTCTTTTCATATTCAGAGTTATGGTCCTGCTTCTTGTGTGGACACTTAGATGCAAAGTGACCTATCTTTCCACAGTTAAAACATTTGAAGGGAAACTTGCCTTGGTACTTGCATGATCCTTTCTTTAGTCTTCTCACAAATTTTGCTTCAATTTCATCAGGCTCAAATTCCTCATTCTTAACTGCTTTAAAAGATTCTTCTTTAGTGGTGGATTTATCTTTACTAGTTCTCATTTCATAAACAGATAGAGTTCCTAGAAGTTGATCAATAGACAAAGTCCTAAGATCATTCAATTCTTATATTGCAGAAACTTTTGGATTAAATCTATCAGGGAGAGATCTTAAAATATTCTGAACTAAAAATGCGTCTTCAATCTTCTCACCAAGACCCTTCATGGAATTTACAAGCTCCTCAACTCTTAAAAAATATTTACTAACTGTTTCATCCTCATTCATATTTAGTTTTTCAAATTTCAATCTATATGTCTAAAGTTTGGCACCTTTTAATTTCTTATTTCCTTCATAAATGCTAATGAGTTTATCCCACATCTCTTTGGTAGAAGCAAGTTGCATTACTTTTACAAATTCAGCTTCAGCAAGCCCACTCAAGATAGAATTCATTGCCTTTGCATTGAATCTAAATTCTAACTTATCATCTTTGGAAGCTAACACAACAGGTTTTATATATCCATTCTCTACAACATCCCAAACATCAACACCTAAGGCCATAATGTATGTTCTCATTCTAACCTTCCAGAAAGAAAAAATTGTTCCATCAAACAAAGGAGGCTTATTGGTTGAAGTTCCTTCATGACTTGTCATGTTTAATCTTACTGATCTAACTTTAGCTAAAAGGAACCCATTGTGATACCAATTGTTGTAAATACTAATACAACTGAGAGGGGGGGGGTGAATCAGTTGTTATTGTGCTTAAACAATTATGCCCATTTTAAACTCATTACAGAACACTCAATGATGATCACAATAATTCAGGGAAGTAAGCAATAGAGTATTCAACATAAATCACACACATGAGATATATAGAGAGAGATATTCCTGAGGAAACCCATAAAGAGAGAAAACCTCTTCTTCTTGATATGATAAGTAATCTTTATTTTCTGTACATTATCATTCTTATGAGAACCAACTCATTTTGAGGCTACCACCTCTATTTTACAAGATGCAACTTGCTGAGAGCACCAACTCTCTAGTTTCTCTAGCACCTACTAGAAGGAAGCACCAACTCCCTAAGTGTTCTAGCACCAACTGGACAGAAGCACCAACTTTCTGAGTGTTCCAACACCAAATGGATGGAAGCACCAACTTCTAGTCACACAGGCACCAACCTGTATAATAAAGAACAATGGTTCTCCCTTGCACCACCCTGCCACCCTGGCTTTTCTGATTGCAACCAGATGGAAGCTACAACTCCCTGTGTTCAAGCACCCACTTGAAACTCTGAGGACAAAAGTCCTCCCTAGCACCACCCTACCACCCTGAGATATAAATATTTACATGAATAATACCTTACAACAACATAGATAGTTCAATCCTTACTACTTCTTCTCTATTCTGAAATTTTTCTCTGCTTCTGTCTGTTCATGCTTGGCTCCATTTATTGTCTCTTTCCATATTCTCTCTCTCTGTTCTTCTCATGCTCTTAGGTTCTTGTACATGCTTCTCTTTTCACCATTTTTTCTCTGTCTATATTATGTTCTTCATCTCTATACTTTCTCATTCAGTTCATGCTATAATGTTCATTGCTTATAGTTCGACCACTTTTATAGAGAAACAACAACCTCACCCTGTCACAACATCTTTCTTTTATTCATGATCACATCATCTGTTAAACTCCCATCTCCAACGCTCAAGTCGGGAATATCAAAACACTCATTTCAGGAATCTCAGAACACTCATTTCGAGAAACTTAGAATGCTCAAGAGACATGATTCCAATGCTTAGGAACAAATGATTCAACCACTCAGGAATGTTGATTCAGTTAGTGTAACTGAATCCTAACTGATCAAGAAATCACAAGATGAAACAATAACCCTTCGATCAGATTCGGTTTGATCAACGCCATTGGATTATAATTTATTTAAATATCTTATAACACATGACCAATGACAGTGACCAGATGCTAGGCTTAATGAGCGCTTATCAATTCAATGGTCACGACTCAATGTTCTAATAATATGGACGACTGACGGAACTTCGCCCTTCGTAACTTCGGGTTTTCAACTTTTCAAACCTTCGAATCAGATCAGACGGTTTATTTCACGGAAACAAATTAATGGTCAGATTTGATCCTTACACTCATCCTTTCATTGTTCAATCCGACAGCTAGTACTTAATCAAACATTGAGATGGACGGTTGTCGGAACTTCGCCCTTCGGAACTTTGGGATTTCAACCTTTCAAACTTACACTATCCTTCCACTGTACTATGATCAATAATTGAGAATACACTCGAATTGATCTTTCATATCGGACGACTCATGTCCTTGTTGACGTGGTCTACCACACATCCTTGCTGACATGGTCCTCCACATATGTCCTTTGCTGACGTGGTCCACCACATGTCCTTGCCGACGTGGTCTGCCACATGTCCTTGCGGATGAGGTTTGCTAATGTTTTATGTTGATGTAGATCTCCCTGATCTAATGGTCATCGTATGTTCTTCAGATCTGATGGTCCTTATTCATTTTGAATTTTTGACTCTCCGGGCTTTGGGTTTTTCAAATCTCAAACTGAAAAATATGAAGTGATATTTTTCGGAGCTTAACTTCCTCGCATTTTTATACCCAAACTAAATGTTGTTCATCGATCATGATCCTAGATCGATGGATCGATCTATCTGCGATGCAATTCTTCTAGCTTATCCTGTCCTTCCACTTAAAATGATCCAACGGCTGACAAAAATTTGCATAAATGAGATCTCATATCTTTTACCTTGCTTATCCTATCCTTCCACTTGAAATGATCCGACGGTTGATGGGAATTCAGGTTTGATCCAACAACTGACGGGTATTCGAGTAATCAAACTCTCAGCCCTTTTACCTTGATTAACCTATCTTCCACTTTAAAATAAATCGATGGTTGACGGGAATTCAGGTGATCAAATTCTCAACCCTTTCAACTTATCTTTTCCTTCCACTAAAATGTGATCCAATGGTCGTGAAGACACTCAAAGAAAATCAACGATCAAGGATGATTGCAGAACCATAACTTGCGAGTGATTTAACTCGTCACCAAAAATCCACAATTTGAAGTTGTGCACCGTTTGTGAGTCAACCACAATCGTCGATCTTCGAGGCTATAAGATTTGATAGTCTTGACTAATTGCGGGATTGGAACTAGCGTGATATTTAATTCTCCTTCCGATCTCCACAATCTATCCCTGTTGTTGATCTGGCGATTGTGCATCCAACGGTTACAAATCAATCCAAGTTAATCTAATCACTTGTTGGATCAACCACAATCATCGATATTCGAGTCTATGAGATCTGACGATCTAGACCAATTGCGGGATTAGAACTAGTGAGTTGTTTAATTCTTCTTTCGCTCCCCGCAATTCATCCCTGTCATTGATCTTTCTTGCAGATTCGACAGTCACATTCCTCCAATGGTCCTCAAGCCCACAGTCACTCATATGACTAACTTCCATTATATGAGATGATCAACACCGTCAATTTCTTGATCGGACGGCTTCTGAGGCTTCTCACCCTGAGCTTATGCTTTTCCTTCCGAGCTTTGATCTCTACATACTATTCGCTCCTCCTCTTGAGCTTATGTGTTTGATTCCGAGCTTTGATCTCTGCTTACTATTCACTCTTCCTCCTGAGCTTATGTGTTTCCTATTTTCCATCGTCGTTGATGTTCTTGCCATCAATGACAAGCAAACTCTTCTTGTAAAATATGCCAACAAGGCAGAGTATAGAGGGGTAGTTAACATAACCTTTCAGGTTATGTGGCTATAACATTTTTTCATTGATTTGGGCATTCAGTTTCATTGGTCGATTGTCATATAGTGTGACAACTAGAGCACTCTGAAGTTATATAGAGATCCAATTCATAGGCAGCGGATGAAGCACATCGAGATCCACATGCACTACATCTAGGACTTAGTACACGAGGGGATCATCGACCTGCAGTTTTGTCCTTTAGTAAAACAAACTACAGACAACTTCACCGAGACCTTCACTGAGAAAAAATTCCATTCTTTGTGTAGTCGTCTTGGAGTGAAGGACACAATTGCCTAACAATTGGGATTTCTTATTTTTACATACATTTTACTTTGAGGGGAGGGGGGGGTTGCATAAGGTTTTCCCTCTTTCCTCATTTATTTCAGTGTATTGTTTGTATTTGGGTACCTAATGGCCTCATTGTCAGGACCCATTCTTTATTTTCAACTTAGTGATGTTCAGGGGGGGTGTTGGAGATACTTCACACACACCTAGGATTTATTTTCCTAAGGTTTTCCCTATGTTTATTATCATTATTTGGTCTCCTATAGTTTAGGGAGAATATTTATTTTCCTACATTCTAAGATAATATTCTCTTCAGTTCACGCTTCAGTTTGATCAATTGAGTGGAGTCTGGATGCAACATTGGGATCATCACCAGCTAATGCACATTTTCCTTGGGATTATCACCAGACTAGTGAATTACTCATGATTCCTTGATCTCCTCCTCACTTCATTGTGTTCCAGTCAGTTAATTGAAGACTAAGAGACTAGTTAACTGAGACTAGGTGGAAATTTGCTCCCGTAACTACCGGTGTGTGTCCAGATCACTCTAGACCACCACTATGGCGCATTGGTTCTCCTCCAGTGCACATTAGTTGAGTTATACAAAGTATATCATGTGTAAATTATCATTCATTGATTTGGTTAATGCAAATTCTTTGTTGTCACTCTCTCGTTTCTCTCTTCTATCATTTTTCTGCAAACTCTGTATGTCATTTGCTAGCTAGATCTTATATGTGCAAGTTCATTCACATTTACAGGTGGTCCAAGATTGCTTGAGGCTGGAACCAAAAGGAACCTTCCTCATCCAATTCATGGAGACTAGTTTGAGTCTATCACTTGGTTCCAATCACTTTCTTTAAGCAAAAAACATGAAAAACATGATGGAGCTTATAGTGGATGGGAAGAGATAACTTGTACACCACTAGTACCACTTGGTTGAGAATTGTATAAGGGTCATAAAACTTGGGGGAAAGTTTCTAACAGTTTTCGGCTATGAGTGAAGTTTTCTTATAAGGTGGCAGATGAAGAAACATTTGTTCCCCTTTAGAAAATTGATGTTCTAAATTACCTTAATCTGCTTGTTGATTCATGCAATTCTAATCCATGACCAAATTTTATTTGAGGGTACAAAGAATATCAGCTTGGACTGTAAGTGTGATGTCAACATCCTAAACCTTTGACACACCTGGTAGGTAGGAGAGGACAGAAGGTGGCTTCTGACTAGGAGTCATGTGAGTGGTTGCATGATAAGATGTGTTGTACAACCATTCAACCAATGGTAACCATTGATCCCATTGAGTTTTTTTGTCAGACCCGAAACATCGCAAATATGTTTCCAAACACTTGTTGACAACTTCAGTTTGACCATCATTCTAGGGATGATAGATCGTGCTAAGATGCAATTGGGTTCCCTAGAGCTTGAAAAAATATTTCCAAAAGTTGTTGGTGAAAGTTGGATCACAATCGAAGACAATAGACTGAGGCATGTCATGGAGTTTGAAGATATTATCCATGAAAATTTGAGACATTGTGGATGTGATGAACAATTATTGGAGGGCATATAAGTGAGCATATTTGGAAAAGCGATAGATGACAACCATGGTGACTGATTTATATCCTAATTTGGGTAATACGACAATGAATTCCATAGAAATATTCATCCGTGTGACTAGTGGAATAGGAAGAGGTTGGAGTGTGCCTTGATTTTTTGTGGTTTCACCCTTATTCCATTGACAGGTACCACATTCTTCCACAAAGGTGCATATGTCTTGTTTCATGCCTTCCCAGAAAAAAGGAATGTTTGACTCATTCATATGTTGTGTGAAATCTTGAATGCCAAGCCATTGGTACAGCATGAAGTTTAGAGACCACATATGATTTAAGGTGATGTTTTTTTCTTAAATATGTGTGACCTTTATAACAAATTTCCTCATTCTTCCAAGAGTATCCCATAGAGGCATAAGGATCTTTTTGCAATTGTTGAATCAGGTGATACAATTTGGGATCCTGGAACCATTCCTAGCGAACGACTTGTAACCAATATGCTTCAATGAAAGAGAGGAAAAATAGGGACCATTCTTCTTCATATTTCCTTGAAAGATCATTAACTATTGATTAAGGCTGGTTGTCATTGATGTCAACCCTTGAAGAAAGCCCCATAGCACAAGGGTTTGGGTAATGGACCCAAGTTTGTTTGATGGATAATGGTATTAATTTTGATATATTTTAAGGTAACACTATTCTATATGTATGGTACATGTCATTCCATTTCTGGTGGTATGTGGAACATCACATAACTCCTCACGGTTTGAGAGTTATGGCCTTATGAAGTTGGAGGACCCTCTTATGTCATCTAGAAGCCCCAAAAGGTCAAAGTAGTCAAAGTGGTTTAAGAGATTTTAGAAGGTAAATAATAAAGTGAATTGATGAGTGTACTATAATTCAAAGTGAATACAAAATAAATTATTTAAATAATAAATTTAATGGAGAAATTAGAAGTGGGTTAACCCTAAAATAAGGAAAGTGGGCAAAGTGACCTAGAAGATGTTTTTAAGGAAGCTATTTGGAGAGTATAAATAAGAGGCAAGGCCCTCTCATTTTAGATACACTTGAGAATATTGAATACCTATAGGTGTATGAGGTAACCAAAGGATATCTAAGCCTAATTTCTGAGGGAAGGTGAAGAAAAGAAGGTCGGAATTCAAGGAAGGATAAATTCTTTTGATGATGCTTTCTAAGGTATGTTATTTACAGGTCATCTCACCATTTTAGTAATAACTTTTTTTATAAAATGATTCAGACCATGAAATTTCTATTCCATTGAGGAAACATATCCCAGTATCTGTGGTAAAAAATTCATCTTTTGGGTCATTGTATTTTTGGAGTTACACTCCGTGGAAAATAGGGTTTGTGGCTAGTCCTGAAACTAGTCAAAAATAGGTGTTTCGGGTAAAAATGTCATAACAGATACAAATTTAGTAAGACCAAATGTGTTGGTTATATTACAGT